>CAUYQV010104528.1:0-12029 GCA_963574575.1 Galagoides demidoff | reverse complement strand
CCCCCCCATTTTGTTGTTGTTGTTGTTGTTTGTTTGTTTGTTTTTGAGACAGACTCTCACTTCTGGGTAGAGTGCTGGGGCCTCATCATAGCTCATAGCAACCTCAAACTCTTGGGCTCAAGTAATTCTCTTTGCCTCAGCCTCCCCAATAGCTGGAACCACAGGCTCCTGCCACCATGCTTGGATAGTTTTTTCTATTTTTAGTAGAGATGGGGTCTCGCTGTTGCTAAGGCTGGTCTCAAACTTCTGAGCTCAAGAAGTCCACTTGCCTTGGCCTCCTCAGAGTGCTAGGATTATAGGCCTGAGCCACCATGCCAGGCAGGAACCAGAATTTCTTGACCTGCCCATGTCCACCCTCTCCTGACAGTGAGTTCCCTGCCCAAACCTTGGGTTGAAACAGCATCACCACCAAGACTCTCAATTCCTGATTCTGTACTGTGCTTTGTGCAGGGTCTGCATTTGTGCCAAACATGGCAATAATCCCAAGCAATGAGTGCGATTGTTTCTAAATAAATAAATAAAACACCCCATAGCTAAGATGCATGAATCAGAAAGCTGCTGTTACATCACAACCACCTTTTGATGCTTATGGAGGTAGTAACAAGACAAAAGATCAGGAAAACACAAAGTCTGCATGACTATACTCACCAGCAGAAAGACCCAAAGAAGTAGGAAAATGGCCATTGCTTCTCATGCATCATCTCAGTTTCATCCAAGGGCATCTAACTAGTGGGATTTAATTCATATCCAGAACCTTCTAACGCAGGGAAATCTGAGAATATAAACTTGCACATTTCTGACTATGTAGTCTAGCAAGGTATCAATACATTAGGAGATTGGGATGATACTGAGTCCCAATTCACCATATGCATCACAATTAATGTCTTCAAAATGTTAAGAGAGAACTCCCATGAGCCTAAAGTTTATGAATGGACATGAAATGAACACCTTCTAACACTGGAGGACTTAGTAATTTTATCATCTATCAACTCTTGATGAAGAAATTACTAAAAATATATATCTATTAGCAACAAGAACAAGAAGGACATTGAAGTCAAGAAATAACAAGTAGAAATTCATTAAAGGAAATTAAAAAAATATCAACATGTATTGAAGGTCAAAGGGGAAAATAAGGACAAAGGAGAAAAATATAATACTTGAAATTTATTGAGAACTTACTTGGTGTCAGGTACTGCTCTAAATACATTACATAGATTAAAAATTTAATACTTACTGTGGCCCTAAATCAGAAACTTACATATCCCTTTATAAAAATGAGGAAACTGGGGTACAGAGAAGTAAAGTCACTTGCTCAAGCTTGCACATCTGGTGGAGCAAGGATTTGAACCCAGGTAGTTTTACTCCTGAGTCTGTACTGTCAATATGTACTCACACTCATAAAAAAGAGGATGAGGGAGAAGTGAGAGGGGAAGTGTAGGAAGAAGAGGAGGAGAAAGGTTTTGTATGTAATTTGCATTACAAGCTGGAATTAAAATTCAACATAGCAATAACATGAGATTTGTGGAGACAGAACACTAAAGAAAGACAGCACATGCTAAGGTTTTTGTTTTGTTGTGAAGAAAATAGTGCTGCTGAATAACTTTATAATGTGTTTGAAAAAAATATAATTTTAAGTGTATGTTTAAAACATAAGGGTAGGAAGATTCTGGGAAGGTGGTGGAGTTGAAAGCACTAGGAATCAGTCTCCCTACTTAGACAACAATTTCTCTGGCAGACTCTGATGTCTATCCAGAGCCAGGGGTCCTCAAACTTTTTAAACAGGAGGCCAGTTCACTGTCCCTCAGACCGTTGGAGGGCCGGAACTGTGGGCCCTGGGAGGAGTCGGCTGCAAAGCAGGACAGGTAGAGGCGGCAAAAACACCCAGCAAACCGGGTAATGTCTTAGGCGGGCCACATGTGGCCTGCGGGCCGTAGTTTGAGGATGCCTGGGACTATATTGAATACTCGCAATTTCCATGGGAGGGCTTGGCTGATGGCTGCTTCTGATGACAGATGTGCAGATAAAGAGGTGGGTGGCTATTGTTGTTGCACTTCTCCCCATTGTTGCAAGCCCCTCCCCCTCTAGCCGAGTAACTTCTAGGGGATTACAGGGTTATTACCATTCTTTCTTTCCTCCCTTCATTTTTCTCTTTCCCTTTTTAGGAGCCACACATTAAGGACTAGGACATTTAAAAACAACTGCAGATACAGGGGAAGTTAGAAAGTGACCACACATGCCCATTGGAAAGTTCAGGCTCAGGACAGATCTGAGAAGATCCTAAGTTTATACCAGACATGGATATTTGGCTCAGAAATAATCTATAATAATAAAAAAAGAACCACAATAAATAAAAACAATAACAAAAATAGCAAATGCTGAGGACAGAGAAGAATCTGATTTCCAAAGTTCCCACGTTATTAGATTCAAATGTCAAGTTTTCAACTAAAATCCCACAAGGCATACAAAAAAACAGGAAGTCATGGTACAATCAAAGGAAAAAAATCAACAGAAAGCATCCCTAATTTAGTGATATAGCGATAGATCTACTAAACAAAGACTTTAACTCTTTAAAATGTTCAAAGAACTATAGGGCAATGTGGGCAAAGTCAAGAAAACAATGTATGAATAAAATAGGCAAAGGACTAAAATAGACAGGTCTCCAAAGAATATAGAAATAGCCAATGACCACAGGAAAATATGGTCAAAATCAGTAATCACTAGAAAAATGCAAATCAAAACTACAGTGACATACTACCTCACACCCATTAAGAGGACTATTATCAAAGAAATGAAAAATAGCAGTGTTGGCAAGGATATGGAGAAACTGTAATGCACACACACACAGAGTTGGAAAGGAAATTGTGATACGTGTTATAACATGGATAAACCTTGAGGGCATTATGCTAAGTGAAATAAACGGGTCACAAAAGGCCACATATTGTATGATTCCACTTATGTGAGGTACATAGAGTAATCAGAATTGTAGAAACAGAAAATGGAGTGGTGGTTGCAGTGGTCAGGAGCAGAGAGGAATGAGTAGTTATCATTTAATGGGTGCAGAGTTTCAATTTTACAAGATGAAAAGAGTTCTGGAGATGGATAGTAATGATGGTTGCAAAATCGTGAATACATTTAATACCGCTAAACAGTACACTTAAAATGCTCAAGGTGGTAAATTTTACATTATGTATATTTCAACAATGATAAAAAAAATGATAAAAATGATGGACCAAGGATCCTTGGAGAAATGGCTGATAAAATGGCATTTTAAAATTCTGACAAAACAAATTAAATAACCACACATTAAACATGTTTATACATGCATTAAACTCTTATGCATGACAGCAGTGAAATAATAAGGCAGAACCTACTAAAGATGTAAGTAGTGATAGATGAAACCACAATTATAATGAGAGATTTCAAACACATGAATTAATAACAACATCCATAATCAAAATGACAAGAACAGTAGGTACAATGCATTGGACCCTAATTAAGTTCCAGGTCCTTTCTTCAACTTTAATTTTTAAGACTTATTTCAGGCAGCATGCCAGAATTGGCCCAAGGCTGTAGATTGCCAACCCCTGATCAAGATTGTTTGATTTCTTTTTCTTGAAATTGTTTCATTGTTTTCTTTTCTTCATTGTGTATATCCCTAAATGAGCTGAGGAGTATCTAAAGGCAGCACATTTGCAATTCATTCTTGGAATGCCAATTGGAACCCATACCATAGAACACTGGAGCCCCAGAAATCAGGAGCGGCAGGTCCATGTTTCTTCGGGCCATTTTTTTCTCTCCTACGGAAAACACAGTTTTAACCCATCCCACTACTTCCTGCTCTCCAAATCCTAGTACACCACTTAGGAAGACCAGTATGACATCTCAGTGAAGGTGAGATGATCAAAGACCCCACATTTTACATTATGGCAATGAGCCTCAAAGCTGACATATACCTGAGACAAAATGTTCAAAGTGTCCCACTACAGGGCCAGCATTATGAAAGCAAACAGATTCTAGACTTTTCTATTTAAAAGGATGAAGGAAACTTATTCACCTATACAATAGCTTCTTTTGGTGACCAGGAGCTGATGTGAACAAATCCGCCTGATCAGGCTAACCACGATCCACTGTTACCCTCAAAGAACATTCTTTTACATCAACCAAACTAGACAATTATTTTTATTTTATTATTATTATTATTTTTGAGACAGAGTCTCACTATGTTGCCCCCAGTAGTGTGCCGTGGCATCATAGCTCATAGCAACCTCAAACTCTTGGGCTTAAGCAATTCTTTTGCCTCAGCCTCCCAAGTAGCTGGGACTACAGGCACCCACCACAATGCCTGGCTTTTTTTAAAATTGCAGTTATCATTGTTGTTTAGCTGGCCCAGACTGGGTTCAAACCCACCAGCCTTGGTGTATGTGGCTGGTGCTGTAACTACTGTGTAACCGGCACGGAGCCCAAACTGGAGAATTAAATAGAGAGGCAATAGAATCCACAGCCTATGCATCTCTCAAGTCCAATGGTGAACTTCTCTGTAATTCCTATAAGGCGTGGGACTGCTTTTGAATGATGATTTTCACAGGAACCTGGAGTTCTCACAGTTCCTATGTGTCCCTTTCTATCCTAGAGCTACTGCTGCATGGGTCAGGAGGCCACTGGGGTAGGACATGTACAAAATGCAAGGTCCATTAAGGCCTAGAATTTTGGTTTTTTGGTTTAAGGCTGTTCCTCTAGTGCCTGGCACATAAAAAGGGATCAGTATTTGCGGAGATAACCAATGTGTGAAAACCTAAACTCTACAGGACATTCACTCCTACTATAAAGTGGGAAACTAACCACTAGATGGTTGAAAGGTCCTACCACACCTCTAAAGCAAACTCAGAACCAACTTTGTTTATCCACTAAGCAGGGGATTATGGTAGTATTATGAATCCCAGAGCTGGGAATAAGCTCACAACCACTTATCAATGATGCCTAAAGGTCTGAATATATCTTTCCCTAGGTCACGGTTACCTGGTTAAATGCTCCGTTAGAGGAAGAAAGGAAAAATTTCATGGGATGTACTTGTAGGGTTTTAGTACCATCATGCCCCATAGGTAAGCAGCTCTCCCTTCAATCAAGGAGTTCTGGTTTGGGGACGGGCGCATTGGCTCATACTTATAATCCTAGCACTCTGGGAGGCCAAGATAGGCAGATTGCTTGGGTTCAGGAGTTCAAGACTAGCCTGAGCAAGAATGAGACCCCATCTCTGCTAAAAAGAAGAAAACCATCTGGGCATCAGGGTGGGCACCTGTTAGTCCCAGCTATTCAGAAGGCTGAGGATCACTTGAGTTCAAGAGCCTGAGGTTGCTGTGAGTTATGATGATGCCATGGTACTCTAGCCATGGCAACACAGTGAGACTCTATCTCAAAACAAAAAAAAAAATGGAGCTCTGGTTTGCCCCCTAAATTATATATGGACTTGGGCTGCACCTCTCCAACAAAGTACATCATTAGCCATTTTGAAACTTGTGTGCATAGATCTGGAGATGTTTTTGGAAAAATAAATGAATAAATAAAACAACTGAGGTCTTAATGGGTTGCTCAATAATTTCATTCCTAGAAAATGAGTGATGAATTAAATGCCACTAAACATTATTGTTGGCCAGATCATTCATTCGCTGAATTTAATAACATTTAACCTATCCCAAGTATGTACCAGGCACTCTTCTAAGCGCTTGGTGAGGTATTAATGAAAAAACAGGGCAAAAAACATCCGATCCTTGTGGAATTTACATTCTTGCATGGGAAAAAGGATATAAGTGAGCAACAAATATAACAATTTAGCCAATTGTGTAGGTAACAGGAGATGAAAAATGCTATGGAAAAATAGAAATAGAACAGATAGCGCAAGGCTAACTCAAAATTAAAGGCAAATCGTACCTTTAAATTGTGCCCATTAACATGCTGGCCCTGCAGCCTCTTGAGTTAAAGACTTTGCTTGGTGACTTGGAGATGGTGACTTTGAGGTCACTTCAGGGCTCTCCATCCCCAAATCCACTTCTTGTAATAAAAAACAAGGAATTTAAATTTAATTACAGTGTTATTTTCAAGAACTCCCTACAGTAACTAGCCAGCTGTAGCATATCTTTTAATTGATAAGGCACTTTCCTAAAGTGTGTTCATGGTCCCAAGTGAACTAGACAGTATCTTAATTGGATTTACCAGAAAATTAATAATTAAAATATTGTTTAGAGTTACAAAACTAACTTTTTCAATTCATCTAGGCCTTTTATTGCCCATTAAAAAAAAGATGAATAGCTCGGCGCCTGTGGCTCAATCGGCTAAGGCGCCAGCCACGTACACCTGAGGTGGCGGGTTCGAATCCCCAGCCCGGGCCCGCCAAACAACAAAACAATGATGGCTGCAACCAAAAAATGGCCGGGCATTGTGGCGGGCGCCTGTGGTCCCAGCTACTTGGGAGGCAGAGGCAGGAGACTCGCTTGAGCCCGGGAGTGGGAGGTTGCTATGAGCTGTGATGCCATGGCACTCTACCCAGGTGGATAGCTTGAGGCTCCGTCTCATTAAAAAAAAAAAAAAAAAAAAAAAAAAAAGAAATTGACCATGCATATCTCACAGACGGTAACAGGACAATGAACCTCCTTCACATTTGACTCTTTTGTTAGCATTTCTTTAGCCTTTTCTCACAGTGTCCACACTTGGTTTTTGTTAAGCTGTTTATACTTGTTAGCTATTTGACCCACTGGTCTGGCTTCTCCGTGAACACCTTCTGCCCTGGCCCCCTATGCTGCTCCTCTCTCCCAGCGGCAGAGGAGGGACTGGAATGCTGTAGCTAGCCCTGCACCCTGCCCAAACCCCTTACTTGTTTCTTTCTTTCTTTTTTTTTTTTTTTTTTTGAGGTTTGCAGTTTTATTAAGAAAACAAAAGTTTAACCTATACAAAAAGGAAAGACCACCTATTCCGGTGGAGACCGTACTGGCTGCTAGGCATCATGCTGCTGGACGAAGGGGTTGAGAATGGCCTCCATGCTGTCCTGCGGGCAGATGAGCACCACAGATGTGCCCTGCACACCACCAGGCCCAACTGGCATGTGTCCTCTGTGAGCTTCTACTGGTCATCAGGGTCTCTTATGTATTCAATGGTCCCATCAAGCACAAGGTTGAGGAGTGGATGGAACCTTTTCAGGATTCTGTTGGCTTTGCAGCCTCCCTGGAACTTCACATTGATGGTCTTGTCGATGTACTTTGACAAGTCCAAAATGCTTGCTTTCTTCTTCTTCTCTTTGTCTGCCATCTTGCCTCCCTTACTTGTTTCTTAACATGGAAGAATTTGGTAGCTTTTGTCTTGGCAGTATTTTTTTTTTTTTTTTTTTTGAGACAGAGATAAGCTGTTGTCCTGGGTAGAGGGCTGTGGCGTCACAGCTCACAGCAACCTCTTAACTCTTGGGCTCAAGCATTCTCTTGCCTCAGCCTCCTAAGTAGCTGGGACTACAGGTGCTCGTCACAGCACCTGGCTGTTTTTGGTTATAGTTGTCGTTGTGTGGCAGGCCCGGGCTGGATTCGAACCCACCAGCTCTGGTGTATGTGGGCTGGCACCTTAGCCACTTGAGCTACAGGTGCAGGTGCCAGGTGTGCTCCAGCATTTTTGAAGAGTACCGGTCACTTATTTTGTAATATACCCTCAGTTTGGGCTTGTTCATGTCTCCCCATGACCATAGTGCTGGGTGGGTGAATCTGTGACCCCTGAGACTCCTCTTCCCCTGCTCTGGATTCTATAGGTGTTTTTCTTGTTTCTGTGGAAGTTAATGTTTTTTTCTTCTTTTTTTTTTTTTTTGGTAACATTTAGATGTATAATTGGCCTGGAATTGATTAAATTGATTTTTTAAAAAATTTACTGAGAATTGTAAGGATATGTGAAAATTGTAAACCCAGTGCAGTGCCATCCAGCTTTGACAGTTATCGGTAGATAGCCAGTGTTGTTTTGCCCCCCTCTTTATAGTCCCCCTCAGATCATAAACAGGATTTCATTGACTTCAGAATGTGTCTCTCTAAAAGATAATTTACAAATTTAGCCACAATAGAGCGATCCTGTCTAGGAAATAATTACATGTTAATAAGTATCTTGTTAGTGCTCACCTTTCCCCGATTGTCCGTGTTTGTATGTGTCTTTGCATACACGTATATGTTAAGTGTATGTGTATCACACTCACATAGCGTGTCTGTCTGTGTATATTTTTGTTGTTAGAATTGGGTCCAGATAAGGTCTGTATATTGTAATTAATTGGTATGTTTTCAAGTGTTTCTGTAGGTTCTCTCTCCATCTTACTTTAGTTTTCTGTAATTTTTGTTGAAGAAACAAGGTGATTTTTCTTCTAGAATTTTGGCTTCTGAGATGTTTTTATAGTGCCTCTCTACCCTTGGTATTTTGTGTAAATTAATGGGTTGGGACCAGTGTTTTTCTTTTTTTTTGAGACAGAGCCTCAAGCTGTCCCCTTGGGTAGAGTGCTGTGGCATCACAGCTCACAGCAATCTCCAACTCCTGGGCTCAAGCGAGTCTCCTGCCTCAGCCTCCCAAGTAGCTGGGACCACAGGCGCCCACCAGAATGCCTGGCTATTTTTTGGTTGTAGCGTCATTGTTGTTTGGCGGGCCCGGGCTGGATTTGAACCTGCCACCTTAGGTGTATGTGGCTGGCGCCTTAGCCACTTGAGCCACAGGCGCTGAGCCCTTTCCCTGGCTCTTTATGGCTATAATCAATAATTGATCACTTTCATGACAGGTGTGGCATATGCCTGTCATCTCAGCTATTAGCAAGGCTGAGGTGGGAGGATTGCTTGATGCCAACCTGGCTAATGTAGCAAGACTCAATCATTAAAAAATAAAAAAGGAAGATAGAAACAAAATTCATTACTTTCTTAAGTAATATACATCTGCTTTACAATTTTTTCAATACAATATTACAGAAAGCTGTAATACTTTATATTATTATATATATGTTATTAATTATCTTTCTATTCTGTCCTCCTGAAACATAGTTCCAACTAAAATAAATTCTTATTCTGTAGTATAAGTAGCCATTTTGGTTTTTAACCCTTCACTTGTGTAATAAAATTTATCGATATGTATATTTTAATATACAAGTAAAAAATTTTATATAATTATAGACTTTATGCTCATAAATGTTATTTCTGAAGAATAGGATCAGGGGAAATCCTCACTTTCTTTAATACGTTTTTAATTTCTTAAAGTAAGGATCATGTAGGAAGGGCTGAGGCAGGAAGATCACTTGAACTCAGGAGTTTGAGGTTGCAGTGAGCTGTGATGATGCCACTGCACTCTAGCCAGGGTGACAGAGCAAGGTTGTGTCTTAAAAAAGGAAAAAAAAAGAAAAAACTAAGGACCATGTAATTCTAACCATTGGAAATATTTGTTATAAAAATTCAAGTAATACTGAAATATAGAAAGTGGAAATTCACATAATCCTGTGTTAGCAATGATAAGCCTGATTATTTCTTTCCTTTCTTTATGTTCTCCCTCAGATATTGAGTATGTTCTGTATGGCCTATAATATTAACAATTTATGGTATATATTTCTAGATTTTTCCCACTAAACTATTCATACTGTTATATTATTATGTCTTAGGCCTGATTCAAATTCTTGACATATATTATGTGTTTTTGCTAGTAGGGGTGTAGTGTGTATAGATTTTTCCATAGAAGCTTATGTTGTGACATTGTTTCATTTCAAAACTTATGAAATGGAACTTAATTAAATTGAAAGCTTCTGTACAGCTAAGGAAACAACCACCAAAGCAAACAGACAACTTTCAGAATGGGAAAATATATTTGCGTATTATGAATCAGATAAAAGCTTGATAACTAGGATCTACAGAGAACTCAATCAACAAAAAAAGATACAACAATCTCATATATCAGTGGGCAATAGACATGAATAGAACCTTCTCCAAGGAAGGCAGGCAAATGGCTAACAAACATACGAAAAAATGCTCATCGTCCCTAATCATCAGAGAAATGCAAATCAAAACTACCTTGAGATGTCACCTGATCCCAGTGACAGAATGGCCCACATCACAAAGTCTCAAAGCTGCAGATGCTGGCATGGATGTGGAGAGAAGGGAACATGTTTACACTGCTGCTAGAAACCAAACCAAAATAACCTTTTTGGAGGGAAGCATGGAGAATCCTCAAAGAACTCAAATTAGACCTCCCATTTGATCCTGTAGTCCCATTACTGACATCCAGATAGGCAAAGATTGAAAAGATTCATCATAGCCAGTATAGGACAGAATATGGAGGAAAGGAATTCTCTTCTATAGGTATTGATATACCATCTCTAAGGGGCAGTTTTAAAACAGGTATCCATCTACCCAGAAGAAAAAACATGGTTTTATTATAAGGACATTTGCACTAGACTGTTTATTGCAGCTCAATTTACAATTGCCAAAATGTGGAAACAACCTAGATGCCCACCAATCCTGGAATGGATTAACAAGCTGTGGTATATGTATACCATGAAATACTATTCAGCCATTAAAAAAGATGGAGACTTTATATTTTTCTTATTAACCTGGATGTAGGTAGAATACATTCTTATTAGTAAAGCATCACAAGAATGGAGAAGCAAGAATCCAGTGCACTTAATTCTAATATGAAGGCAGTAGATGAGCTAATACAAAGGGTGGGGTAGGGAAATGAGGTAGTGGAGGGAGGGAAGGAAGGAGTGTGATGGGGGGACATGGTGTATGGCACACCTCCCGGGGGCAGAACCCAAGTATGAGAGGGATCATTGCTAAAAATTATGTAACAGTGTATTGTATGGGCATTTATATTGTTTTCAACCTTTTCTCTGTCACTTGTTCAAAAAATAGGTAAGGAATTTGTTTTAGGATAACTCGCAGATGGGGAATTGCTCAGTCAAAGAATCCATTTAAAATTTGGATACCTGTTTTGAAACTGCCCCTTAGAGATGGCGTATCAACAGCTCTAGATGAGAATTCCTTTCTTCCATATTCTATCCTATACTGGCTATCATGAATCTTTTCAATCTTTGCCTATTTGGATGTCAGAAATCCTATTCATATGTAATTTTTTGATCTTTGATCACTAGGGAGGGAAGAAAATCCTCATATTTCTGCTATTTATTATATTAATATACTTGTTTGTGTTCTTTACTTCTTACTGATTTAAGTTCATTGTTAAGTTATTCACTCTTTAGTTTCATGGTGAGGAAATCCCTCATTGTAGCACCATATCTAATTTTATTTTATTTTATTTATTTATTTTTTTGAGACAGTCTCATTATGTCACCCTTGGTAGATTGCAGCTCACAGCAATCTCAAACTCTTGGGCTTAAGCTGTTCTCTTGCCTAACCTCCCAAGTAGCAGGGACTATAGGCACCCAGCACAACGCCTGCTATTTTTTGTTGTTGTTGTTTGTTTAGCAGGCCCGGGCTGTGTTTGAACCTACCAGCCCTGGTGCATGTGGCCAGTGCCATAACCACTGAGCCCGTATCTAATTTAAAATCATTACTTTCTTGAAAGTTTAATTAAAAAAATTTTCCATTTCATTATCTTTTTTCTCTTACATTTTCCTTATTGTTCATAGTAAAGAAGTGGTCCTTTCCTTGCCAGTCTCTGATTTTCCTAGATCTTGGAGGAAATTTCTCTTTTATCATGGACTTTCCCCTACTGTGTTAGTACTTTGGAATTATAGAAACTGTGATTTCTGGTCTTTGTATTTTCTTGTATAACATGTGGCATATGAAGGGTACCCCCAAATAAATTTATTCAGTATTTCCTGGATGATGATCTAGAACTTTACTTTTATAAAGTGTTGTTTATCAATTATTAGTGACCTAAGGATGCTGTCTTTTTTTTTTTTTTTTTGAGATGGAGCCTCAAGCTATCCCCCTGGGTAGAGTGCCATGGCATCACAGCTCATAGCAACCTCCAACTCCTGGGCTCAAGCGAGTCTCCTGCCTCAGCCTCCCAAGTAGCTGGGACCACAG
>CAUYQV010104524.1:0-28671 GCA_963574575.1 Galagoides demidoff | reverse complement strand
TGATGGGTTTTCCTTTGTAAGTTATTTGGTGGCAGCTTCTAGGTTTTTTTTTTTTTTTTAGATGGAGCCTCAAGCTATCCCCCTGGGTAGAGTGCCATGGCATCACGGCTCATAGCAACCTCCAACTCCTGGGCTCAAGCGAGTCTCCTGCCTCCGCCTCCCAAGTAGCTGGGACCACAAGCGCCCGCCACAACGCCTGGCCATTTTTTGGTTGTAGCCATCATTGTTGTTTGGCGGGCCTGGGCTGGGGATTTGAACCCGCCACCTTAGGTGTATGTGGCTGGGGCCTTAGCCAATTGAGCCACAGGCGCCGAGCCAGCTTCTAGGTTTTATCCTTCACTTTGCACTTTAACTTTGCCAGACTGATGCTTATATGCCTTGGTGATGTCATATTTACAAGTTTTTGGTTTTTTTCTTTTTATATATAGAGTCTTACTCTGTCATGGTAGAGTGTCATGGGATCATAGTTCATAGCAACCTCAAATTCTTCGGTTCAAGCAATCCTCTTATCTCAGCTTCCCGAGTAGCTGGGACTACAGGCACCCACCAAAATGCCCAGCTATTTTTAGAAACAGGGTCTCTCTCTAGCTCAGGCAATCCATTCACCTCAGCCTCCCAGAGTGCTAGGATTACAGGCGTGAGCTACTGTGCCTAGCAACAACAGATACTTTTTAATAGCACTGGGAGAAATTTTTGTTAAAGCTATTTAGATAAAAGTCATAACTTGATTATTTCTAATGTTCACTTTTATCACAAATTCAAGAAGTTGAAATTATGTAAAAGTCATTTTTATAGCTAAAGATTCTGTGAAGAGTCATTCCTTAGAATAACAAAGAGCTGATACTTGTAGATTCTGTTGTACTTTTACTTCTTAGCTTTGTCGATTAGGAAAGTCCACTTATACTTCTCTGGGCCTTAATTTCTCTCATCTCTAAATGAAATGGCTGAACTTTATTGTTAATACGTATAGGAAGCTCTAACTTGATGTTGTCTGAATGAAGTATCCACTGCGTTTGGTAAAGAAGGTCTCTGTTCTTGAAGATCTGTAATCCTTGATGTTTATTTGCAAGGAGGCGGTTACAAATGATGCTCTGAGTTTTTAGTTTAAGATTCACACCATGGGCTCCTTTTAGAGGAATTTAATTAGTGCCATGTACTCAGAGCACAGGAGGCTACACTCTAATTGAGTATGTGTTTAATTTCTGTACACACACGAGATTGGCAGGTAAAGGGTCAGTTTCTAGTGCTTCCACATAACTTATACAGTATCAGAAATGACTGTGAGAGCCCCTGAATGCTGAAGAGTCCTTAGTTGAACAGTGTTTTATTACAGAGCAAAAGAGACAGAGACTTTAAATAAATAACCATAAAATGTGGCAAGATGTGTGAAACAGGAGGGAGGAAGTGCCATGGGGGTCAGGGAAGGAAAATATTTGCAGCTGAAGAAATCAGAAAAGACTTCACAGTGGGACCTGGAGGAGGCTCTGCCATGTCCAGGTGGTGGAAAGTCCCTTTCAGGCAAAGCAGAGTGTGAGCTGAGGTGTCAGGAGGCAAAACTATGCACAATCACCTGAGAAAGCAGCTTTGCGCAAAATTGTATCAAGGGGGAGACACTTGAGAAGATGGTGGAAGGTGCTGACTATGTCTGCAAAGTAGAAACAATCCCTAATTTTCTCTGTGTACTTTGAAATTTCATCTATCAGATATTTTGGGGTTTTTTTTTTTTTTTTTTTTGGAGACAGAGTCTCATTTTGTCACCCTTAGTAGAGTGTTACAGCATCAGAGGTCACAGCAACCTCAAATTCTTGGGCCTAAGCGATTCTCTTCCCTCAGTCTCCCAAGTAGCTGGGACTACAGGTGCCTGCCACAACGCCCGGTTATTTTTTTTATTTTTTTTATTTTTGCAGTTTTCGGCCAGGGCTGGATTTGAACCTGCCACGTCTGGTATATAGAGCCAGCGCCCTACTCCTTTGAGCCACAGGCATAGCCCCTGGCTATTTTTGTTGTTGTTATAGGTGCCAAGCCTATCAGATGTGTTTTAAGAAATGCTGTGGGTCCCAAGTCAGCATTGGTGAAACTGCATGTGACGCCATGAGGAACACACTGCATGTTAGTGCTGCAGAACCACCTCCACGCACCACATGACAGGAGCTGCCCCAAGACCAGGCAACACTGTCCCCAGCACAAAGGCTCAGGAAGCCCTGCCACATGTGGCTGGGGCTCTGTTTCCTTTCCAGACAATGTTCTCTACTTAGTTATCTATGCTGTGGAGGTAAGAACTCCTCCTTGTTCTGAGTGGGCTGTCCTCTGCCAATGTGCAAAGTCAAGCTACAGACAGCTACTCCGACTGGGAAATAGTGCTGTGAGGACACAATTTATCAGCTGTACCAAGCATCCCCACCGTTTCCACATACATTACTAATTCTGGTGTGGCAAAGTGAAAACTGTAAATTTCTAAATGCCTTGAAACATTTAAGTGCAAAGTTGGGAATTTAGGGAATATCTTCGTTTTCATGATTTTGATTTTTCATATCATTCTTAACTCTGTGTCACTTTCTTATTCTTATTTTTCTTTTACCTCTTTTTATTTGTAGTTTATTTTCTACTTAATGTACTCCTTCTTAAGGTGTACCACCTTAAAACATTTTGGATCCAGGTGGCGGGAAATAAATGAAAAAGTAAATGAAGATATATAAGTGTCCTGCTGTGTTTCTTGGTCTACACAGCCCTGCCTAATGAGGTGCTGTAGGGCTCCAACAACAGCAGGTGCTCAGGGCCACTGGTTCAAAATGGACCATTCTCTGCTCTTCTCCCTTCACCTCTTACCAATGTTTTAGGAGAAAAATACAGAAGAACAAGCATCACAGTGGCCAAGAGCCTTCTCATGGGCTTGTCCTTGAGTGAAAGCCCCACCCCTAGCAGGAGACGGCATATCACACAAGTGGCATTAATTTAGAAAGTCAATTTCTGCATTTCCCCCTTTCTCCTAAGGAAAAAGACGGCTATAGACATTTGCAGAGCAGATAAAAGGAAGGAAGGAAAACATCGATATTTCAAGATAAATCTAACTTCTCAAGTGACCTCTAAGAAAAGTGAATTAATTTTAATGCTAGCACAAAGTTTACCTGAGTCTTGAGAAAAATTTAGTAGTGTATACTTTTAAGTGGAGCTAATTCAAACAGGAGGAAAATAGAAGGGACACCTTCTGTAGGAAAATCAAAAACCCTCTTTGTAACTACCTCTTCTGAAGCTATCTCCTCACCTGCCTCCTGAGAGGGGCAGAGGCACCTGCGTTTCTCTCATGTAGGAGCTAAGTCCATGCAACTGAATGGCAAGAAGAAAACTGACCAAGAGCTTCCTGAGCCTCATCCAGATGGTAACCTAAAGCAATCCCTCTAGGACTGGAAACAGAGGGGCAGAGGAGGTGACACACGGTGGCCAGTTGCCTTCCTAGCACCTGCTGGGAACCATGTTTTGGCCCTTAGCGTGTTCGGGGGAAAGCTCCCACAGCCCTGCCCTGAGCTAGTCTGGGAAGAGCTAGAGAACAACTTTGTGGGGCTCCCCACTGGCCCTCACTTTCCTTCCTTCAGGAAGGCCTAAACTGGCATAATGCTCTCTAAGGACTGGCATATCTTACCTTAGAGTTCAGAAAAGAAAAAAAAGAATGACTTTCTAGGCGTGGTTAATCAAGGCCATCTCACTGGAGCTGGCTCACCTATAGTTACTTCACAGGATGAACTCTGCTGTTTCTATGTTGCCATCACAGCAGCAACCCCCACCTGCTGGATGTGGCAAGATTTCCTTCGCAGACACGAGACTCACTATGCAAATGGACAATGTTTCTTTTTTTCTTTTTTGTTGAGAGAGAGTCCCACCCTATGCCCCTGAGGAGAGTGCAATGGCCTCATAGCTCACTGCAACCTCAGACTCCTGCTGTGGGCATCCTACTGCCTCAGCCTCTGGAAGCAGCTGGGGTTACAGGTGCTTGCCGCAGTGCCTGGCTGGATTTTTCCATTTATTTTAGGAGTCAGGGTCTCACTCTCGCTCAGGCAAGTCTTGAACTCCTGAACTCAAGCAATTCTCCCTCCTCAGCCTCCCACGGTGCTGGGATTTACAGGTGTGAGCCACCACACCTGGCTGGACAGGGTTTCTCGTCATGGTGTCTACTGCCCAATCTCTTTAAAAAGCCAGACAGTAGAGGTGTGGGTGAACTGCTATTCCTGTTGCAAAAGTTACGATGTTCTAGGACAGTAAATGCATTATGAATAATGGATACAAAGGCGGACTATAATTTTTAAAAAAAGAGACAAGTGTGCACTCATTACATGCATGTGGTTAAAAGATGTTCTACATGTAGCTCAGTGCCAGCCGAGGAAAGTGCCTAAGCAGCTCTGTGCTGTGTCCCTGTCACATACAGCGGCCTATGCGGACCCAGCACATCTTGATGTGAGACTCACCTGCAAACATATGGCCAGGTTCACTCTGCAGCCGAAGGAGGTGCTGACGGCCCGTGGGTGCAGGCCCAGGTCTTTGAACAGCTTTGAGAATGACTGTGTGAGTGCGATTCGAGGCCGTTCCTCTGCCACGACCACACAGGTCCTCACTCGGGACAAGTCCAGTCCTCGTGCCTAGAAGTAAGGACAGTGACACTGAGTTAGCCATCAGGGTGCTGGGCTCCATGTGACCTAGGGACAACTCCGCCCTAAGCCCCACATGGACATCAGCAAACTCAGCCTGGCTATTTATTTCCAGGGCTGCTCAAATCTGTGCTGTTAATTAAACCTTTCCAGGGTGTTGTGGAAAAAAAAAATCATACAGATATTCAAATTATTAAGAATGTCATTATAAACATTTAAATAATAGCAAGAAGCAAAAGCAAGAACCGCAATCAGAAAAGTGGGGAAAAACAAGAGAATTAAAGGGCAGGGTTTGCAAAGGAGGCACGTTTGATGTGTTCTCATGAGCCTGGGTGTGCAAGAAGACATGGACAGGAACAGGGAAGCCTGTGCTTTGAGATGCAGGGTGTAAACATGAGACCCCAAGATAGCTCCCAGCGGACTCAAAGGGTCACAAGTCACTGGACAGAAACAGAGACACCTGTGCTTTGAGATGCAGGATGTGAATGTGAGACCCTGATAAAGCTTCATGGCAGCAGCTCCTAGCAGACCTAGAGGTCACAGGTGAGTCCTCGTCCCTATGCACATCTCACTCTCTGCCCCAAAGCCTGCCAGCTGACAACAGTAGGGTAACATGGGGAGGAGCTCAGAGTGAAGCTCAGCTCTCATGGCTGAGGGAGAACAACTTTGTGGCAGGAATAGCACTGGGATGTGAAGGTGAGCAAGCCCAGAGCCACTGGGGGAGGGCAGCTGCCCAACTCCATCACTTGGTCCCTAGGCAGTCTCAGTGTATCAGATGACTGGCCAAGGCCCTGAGCAAGTGAGAGGCACAATTCAAGACAACCTCAGGTTAAGCACAGAAACTGACTGTGCACACACATTTACACAGGACAACTTGAAGTCTCAGCAACACAAATCACACATCTACACATGTGCACGTCCAACAGGCAATGTAGCTTACAGGTTTGACCGCAGGCTTGAAACCAGAAATTCCAAATTTGGCTCCAAGTTTATTATACTTAAGAAACTGGGAAGAGTGTTCAATTTTCCTGTAACTTGTTTCCTCATCAGTTAAATGTAGACAAGAGTGGTTTTGATTTCAGAGAAATCATTTTGAAGACTAAATGAGTCATCAAATGCCTCATAGACCCTGAATTATGTTATATATTTTATTTTGGCTACTTACGTATGTACTAACAGGGAAAGTTCATGAAAATGCAATCAATCACTTTCATGGGTGGACATGAGTAATAATTATGCTTTATAATTTTATTCCTATATAAATATATAACTTAAAATAATCACACTATTTATGCCCTTTAATATCAAAGTTATTTTGCATTTTGTTTCCCTGTGGAGCCCTAAGGCACTGGGGGGACAAAATGCAGGAGTGATAAGGGTACAGCCTTACCATCTGTGTAACAATCTGAGTGTGCTCTCACACAACACCATCTGTATATGTGTGGACACAATCTCTGTGTCATCACACAGAGGTCAGATACAATCTGTGTGTGCTCACATACACAACATAGTCTGTATATATGTATCTATGTGTGGGGACAATCTGTGTGCACTTACACACGCACATAATACAGGCTGTATAAATGTGAAGACCCACATGTCTGGACACACAGTGAAGAGAAGGTAAAATATAATCAAACAGGTCCAGTGATTATTCTCTCCTACTTCCTTAAAACTGGGATTACTGGCTCGGTGCCTGTGGCTCAATCAGCTAAGGCGCCAGCCACGTACACCTAAGGTGGCGGGTTTGAATCCCCAGCCTGGGCCCGCCAAACAACAATGATGGCTGCAACCAAAAAATGGCCGGGCGTTGTGGCAGGCACCCGTGGTCCCCACTACTTGGGAGGCAGAGGCAGAAGACTCGCTTGAGCCCAGGAGTTGGAGGTTGCTATGAGCTGTGATGCCATGGCACTCTACCCAGGGGGATAGCTTGAGGCTCCGTCTCAAAAAAAAAAAAAAAAAAAAAAATTGGGATTACTTAATTTACCATGAAAATGTATCTGCCAAAATATCCTTGGCTTACATGGAGGGAAATATTATTCTTACATAATGGTAATTATAAAAACACAACCCTGTTCACTGAATTGTGAAATGAATTTTGGTTAGGTCCAGACAAATCAAGGTCTTCAAAGAAAATAAAATAAAAATGAGTGGCTAAGTTAAAACCTATCTACTTAAATGCCAGTATCAGATAATGCTAATTGCCCTGAAGAACTTAACTGACCAAAGATAAACTTGGGAATCTGTCAAGTCCCAAGGGATCTACTGGGATGAAAGACGTCAACAAAATATTTTACACTTCGGCTTGTTACTACTGTGGTACTAGGGAAATATTCATGTTAAAAAGACATTTTCTTATGGAAGCACTTTTGTGAGCTTCAGGTGATAGTAGATTATACTGCTATTGGATCAACCCCACAAAGGCACCCCTTTAGAATGGGAATCCCCCATAGACCCAAGAGGCCAGGCAGGGAGCTGCTTACCTTGAGGGATTCGGTCTGTGAGCCCAGTCCCTTGGTGCAGAGCTCCATCACTGAGTAGGAGCAGAATGTGTCCCGGACTTTATACTGACTCACAGCAAGAAGCCACAAGGCAGGGTTGGTCTCCAGCTCGGAGGGTGGGATCAGGATGGATTGGTGGCCTGAGTACACGCTGTGGAGACAGAGGCAGCCATCATTGTGGGATGGGGCAGAACAGGGTTACACTGACTCTGAGGACAGGGATGGCTGGGGGCAGCCATGTGTCTCAGGAAGGCAGGGCAGTAAGCCAGCTTCACAGATGAAACTGAGCTTATGAAAACATTCTGGACACTCACAAACACTATAGGGACTACAATGCGGAGCCAGCACCATTGTGAGCACTGATTTAAAAAACTGCTGAACACTGGGACATGCTCAGGTCACAACGGCTCCCAGAGGCACTACATGGCAAACTGGATCCTCTTCCACAGTAGAAAAAACAGGGAGCAAATTCTGGTAGAAAGGTCTATAAGTTGAGAACAGGAGCTGACAAACCATACATGCTATTTTCTTAAAGTTTTACCAGAGGCTGGTGTAAACGCCTCCCAAGGCTTTGAGCTGAGTGGTCGGAGACTACAGAGCCCAAAATATGTACTTGACGGCCGCTGAGAGAAAGCCAGCCTGCCCTGGCTTAGAAACTGCCATCCAGAGCAAGAGGAAGAACATTATGACAATTAAAGTTAGTCACCCAAACTTTTTAAGTTTGTATTTTTACTTGAAACGCTCAAAACAATTCAATAAACTATAAAAATTACAATCATTCTCTGATTTTACTTTGATACTAGAGAGCAAATTTAGAGAGACAGAGAAAATGACAGATTATGTATTTTAATTCTGATGATTAGCAGATGGGTAAATATGAATTTGAAATAATGAAGTATTTGCAAAAACTATTTTTGTAGTTTCAATCATTTTTGCTTCATTACTATCAGTGAATGTTAATAGCTGTCATATTAATGAAATATCTTAGATAAATCACCTCTTAATATTTAAATAAAAGGGATTTTCTAGCTACACAAATTTCATGTATAAAATAGCACATCAGTCTTCCTTAAACATTACATTCTGTTATTAATGCCAATTCTTCTAGAAGTGGCCAATATCATCTTAAAATTTTCAAAATTGCTTAAAAGAAAATCCAACTAGTAAAAAAAATAAGGAAATTAAGTTTGCTAACAAAATCTACTTCAAACAGCACTCTCAGTGTAAAAACCTATTTTTCAGGGGACATGACAGAGGGCGTTTTGGAGCAAGCTTCCATTCCTTCATTCCTGTGTTTCAGAGTCTCACTCTCCCTCAAAGGGAAGGAGACATCCCCTGCGTCTGTGAGCTCTGTACCCAAAGCTTTAACCAACCACAGACCCAAAACATTTGGAGGAAAAACTGTACCCAACATGTACAGATTTTTTTATTATTCACTAAAAGTACAGCACTCACACTGTGTGTGTATGGGGGGGGGGATTACACCACAGACTGTGACATCCAAAGGCCACAGAACCCCAGAGGTGCCACGGGATGACGATGCAGTGGACGTCAGCAGCTTCTGTGGCCTTTTGAAAGGGTTTAAATCATTGGAGAAATAGGGTGGCACCTGTGGCTCAAAAGGGTAGGGGCACTTGCCCCATATGCCGGAGGTGGCAGGTTCAAACCCAGCCCCAGCCAAAAAAAAAAAAAACCACTGGAGAAATACATGGGGGGATATCGGTCCTCATTGTTACTCTACTGTAAATTGGCTATTTTTTGTCTTAATTTTTACAATTTTATCGTAGTAAAACATATATAACATAAAATTTACTATTTTCGCCCTAAGTACACATTTCAGGAACATCATATTCACACCGAGGAACAACCGTCAGCACAGTCTATTCCCAGAACCTTTCATCTCCCCACCCACTCGACAGCAATCACTTTCTCCCTCTGGCACAGCCCCCTCTGCCTGTCCCACCATCTGCCTGCCCAGGAGCTTCTGTCCTCCTCTGTCCTGATCACCTTACTCAACACGTTTTTGAGGCTCTCCCATGTCATAGCCTGGGCCAGAGCCTCCCGCACCTTGTGACTGAGGATATATAAAGCAGGTGTCACCACATTCTGCTCATTCATCTGTCTACCGACGGACACATTGTTGGTCTCCATCACTGGTGCTATAGATAATGCTGCCATGAATGTGAGTGTACCTGTATCGTCTGGGCCACTGGCTAAAGGAGCCCTGCTGTGTCACATGGCAACTCTGTGTCTAACTTCTCTGGGAAGCACCGAACTGTTTTCTATGGCAGCCGCACCATTTTATATTCCCACTAGCAATGACCAGGGTTCACTTCTCCATGTCCTCACCAGTACCCACTGTTTCCATTCTCGGATGGCAGCTACTATGGCCACATAATGTGGTGTCTCATGGTGCTTTTGATTTGCGCTTGCATGGAAACGTACAAGTTAGTTTATAGTAAATAAAACCAGTAAGATTCCATTTCAATAATAATACTACCCAAAATTCTGTCAAATTTTCAGTCAGATTTATCTTTCGGAAATTAGGTCCTTCAAAATCATTTTATGTTAAGTCATTCAACAGAGATCAAATGATATTACAACAAACATCTGTGTAGCAGACAGAATTACACCTGGTCAGACAACTACTTTTACAAGTAACATTCAATCAATCTAAATTTTCATACAAATTCAGCCTAGCCCTTGCAGTTGGTAACAACTTTTGTTCAGATGTCTTCCAGAATTGAGGCTTTTTAAAATCAGAGTTTCTGTCTAGTTTTGATAACTGGCACATAATCACCTTTCCAGCATGTCCTGGTGGTTTTCTTAACCTGGAGGCCGTATTATCCCCAAAATCACTTTCCAGGATACACACACCAAGGTCTGAGAGCAAAGCAAACATATCTGCAGCTGCAGTGACACCTCCCAGGGCCACACTGGACTCCCATGCACTTGTGGTGACTGTCCAGCCCCAGCTGAGTAGACCAATCACACCCCACGTGCTGTGGGGATCCTACCTGGGGGTCTGGGCCCAGCCTCTCCCCAGGGCAGCAGCCCTTTCACAGCACGAAAGCAAGCTCCACGCTCCACACAGACTGGCCTCACTGGCAGCCCATGCTTTGCCTTGCTGCCGTGGACTACATGGTTTTCAGTCTCTTAGAACCCAGAATCAGCCTACAGACTCTCTGGTTATGGCTTTGAATTAAATCTTTCCTTAGTAGCTGATTAGAAGCCTCCAGGCAACATTAAGCAAGAAGAAATGCAAATAATGGAAAATTTTACCTTAAAAAGAATAATTTTAGGACCCAAAATGGGCTTGTACACCAGGTAACAGCATGAGGTCCATGAGCCCGGCACTGTGCATATCAGATCACAGCCACCTGCCAGGGGACACCGTGGCCCGCCACCACTGTCAACACCATCCTCATTCAACCCACTCACCAGTCAGGGCCAGCAGATCTCCTGCTGCATGCTTTTTATTGCAGCTCAAATTTAAACAGCTATTCTTTAAAGCTGCATGCTTTTTATTGCAGCTCAAATTTAAACAGCTATTCTTTCACACCAAGGACTTCACACTTCAGCGCCAGACACCAAACATGCTTAATGCCATCTGAACCTGTGTCTTAGAGAATAACAGTGCAGGTAAAACCTGTGATGAGGTGGCACCCATAGCTCAGGGGGTTGGGCACTGGCCACATATACCAAGGCTGGCAGGTCTGAGCTCAGCCTGGGTCTGCTGGACGACAATGAAACTGCAACAAAAAAACAGCTGGGTGTTGTGGCAGGCGCCTGTAGTACCACTTACTTGGGAGGCTGAGGCAAGAGAATCACTTAAGCCCGAGTTTGAGGTTGCTGTGAGCTGTGACACCAGAGCACTCTACAGAGGATGACATAGTGATACTCTATCTCAACAACAAAAAACTTGTGATGACTTTCCTCTCACGTAGTCCATCCCATTCCCAGGATTTCACTTCACTCTCACTATCACAAGGAGATCCAAAATGAACAAACTTATACAAATGGCCCATCACCAGTTTTCTCACAAATACACAGCAAGGTTAAAGACCTGTGTAAGCAGAAGGGTTAACACATAAAATGGGAACTCAAGGCTTGGGAGTGTCAAATATACTTGTGAAAATTAAACTTTCACCTCCCTCCTCATCCCTGTGAACAGGAAGTCAATGTTAAGAAAAAAATTAATAAACCCTGACAACAGAAAACTCAGTTATGACTTTCTCCTTGACCCTACTCAACCCAACAAGCATTGATTAACTGTTACACTTGTCAGCTAGAATTGGTTTCTTGGCACTGGCGTAAATAACCCTAAGACAAAACAGACCTATTCACAACCAGAGTCCTTGTTTTAAAAATATTCTGAGAATTTCTGGAACCTGAGCTATTCTAGCTTAGATCTTAACTTCGAAAAGAACAATAATTAAAAAGACATGCTGGCACCTAATACAATTTGCACATTAGTAATTCAATGATTTTAGATTATTAACACAACAAAACATACAAACAGTTGGAAATTCTTACCTTCAACCTGGGCACCCAGCAGGGCAGCCACATAGCACCTGTGGTCTCATGGGCTTGCTGTCTGAAGCTCCTGGGTCTCACTACATATTTCAGTTGTCCCAGTGAAATGCTTTTATTATAAAAACTACCATTTTCATTTAGGTATACTTTGGATATTATAAAATTCATACATTTTAAGATAGATTTTTGAGCAAGTTAGCAGAATTGTACAATTACCACAATATCGTTCTAGAATATTCCATTACCCTAACGAGATCCCTGTGCCCATCTATAATCTTGTGATTACCCCATCTCCAGCCCTCACCGATCACTGCTCCACTCTGCACAGGTTTGCCTTTCCTGGACATTTCCCGTAACAACACTGTACTGCGTGGCCTGTCCAGTGTGGCTCCTTTCACTCAGCACAGCGCTTCCGAAGCTCCCCACGCCGTGGCAGCTTCCACTGCAGGGATGCAACAACACTGCCCAACCACCCACCTGCTGGTAGACGTTTAGATTGCTTGTTGACTTCAGGCTTCTTTGAAAAAAAAAAAATCTTTCCTTGCTCTCAAGTATGTGGTAGATGTACGAGGATCTGGAAGACCATGCCAAACTGTGGTTTGCTCATTTTACATTCCCACCAACCACATGTGAGAATTCCAGTCTTTCCGCCTCCCTGGTTACTGCTGCTCAGTAGTGCAAGTTTGCAGTCAGGAAATACGACTCCAGCGTCACCTTGTCTTTCTGGTTAGGGGCTGTTCCACTGGGTGAAAAGCAGCATCTCACTGTGGTCTTAATTTGCATTCCTCCCATTAAGGGCGGACATCTTTTTGTGAGTTTATCGGCCACTTATCTTGTCTTCTTTTGGTGAGGCGTCTATGCAAGTCTCTTGCCCGTGTCTGAATCTTTGCCAGGCTTATCACTTTCTTAACTGTGGCTTCTGGTATGCAAAATATTTAAATTTTGTTGAAGTCCAATTTATCAGAATTTCTTTTGTGCGTTGTGCCTCTGGTGTCAGTGTCCAAGAACTCTATGCCCCAACTGAGATTATGGATTTATCCTTACGTTTTCTTCTAAAATTTTATTAAGTTTTGCTCTTATATTAGTATCTGTGATCCACTCGAGATAAATCCTGTATATTATGTAAAGTAAAGGTTTAAATTAACCTTTTTGCATGTGGATGTCCAATTCTCCCAGCATCATTTGTTGAACAGACTATCTTTTCCCCCACTGAATTGCTTTGATAACTTTGTTAGATCAATTGACCATAAATATAAAGGTTTATTTCTGGACTCTCGGTACTGTTTCAACGATATTATCTATCTGTCCACACTACTCTATCACTATGCCAATGCCATGAATTTTGTTATTGTAACTACCCAGTAATTTCTGAAGTGAAAGACTGAATTTCCCAACTTTGTTATTCTGTCTAAAAACTGTTTTGAACATTGTGGGTCCTTTATACCAGGTATTCATTTTAGAATCATGTTGTCAATTTCCACCCAAAATCTTTTTTAAACTTTCAAACAAAGAAACTTACAGAAGAGTTCTAAATACAAAGTAACTTTCCCCCCTTGAACCATCTGATAGGTGAGACACTGCCCTGATGCCCACGACCCCTAGGATGGTATCTCCAACAACCAAGTACACAAAGCAACTAATCCATCAAACTTAGAAAACAGATACATTTCTTCCATCCCAACTCAGACTCTGTTCAAGTTTCACTGGTTGTCCCAATTATATCTTTTGTAGCAAGAGGGTCAGCTCAGACTAGACACTGCGTCTAAGCTGTCAGCTTTCCGCGTCCTCTGCCCAGAAGAGCTGCTTCTCTGCTTCCCTCTCCCCACAGAGGTCTGTGAAGATTAGAGGCAGCTGTGCCAACTGCCCCTACCCCACCCTCACACCCCGCATGGTGAGCTCCGAGTTAAGCATCTTTGGCAAGAGCATCGCAGGACTGATGGCATCATCTCCTAGCCAAGCGAGGCCGACTCTGCCACAACTCTACCCATGGCATTCACTTTCATCACATGGTCCAGGCTTTGCACTGTCAAGTTTCTCATCTCCCCTTTAAGATTACAACTATTTTGAGGATGGCTGCTACTCATCAAGCTTTTGATTTGTTCATTTATTTATACCTGAATAGTTAGATCACTCTGTATCATATTCAGAGTGTTGTAATCTGTTGTAATCTTTATTTTGATGCTCAAAATGTCCCCACTGTGGCCAGTGGGAGCCCTTTCAAACTGGCTCTTCTGACATGGCCCCATCATTCTTTGAGCATTTCCCTACTTTATAGCTTAAAATGATGTTCCAGAGTCATCTGCACACATCCTGTCCCAGCCCTGAAATCAGCCATTCCTCAAAGGAGCCCTAGTCAGTTTTAGAGGAAGGTGGGTGCCAGGTGCCTCAGAACTCAGTAACACATACGCACGGGTTCAAGTGCACACACAGCACACATGAGCTATTTCTAAACATATCAACACCTATCGAAAGGCATGAAGTCACATTAACACACGAGCTGACTATTCATGTTCTGCTTTTGTACCAACTTTTGTCAACACTAAGAAACAGATCTTCCTTATTCTTAAAATACAGTCACATGAAGACCTCTCGGTCAATGATGGACGCACATGTGATGGTCCCAAAAGACAATTAATGAAGCCAAAAAATTTCTATCGTCAAACAACGCTGTGGCTGAGTAACGTATAGGGCGATGTGTCTCCAGGTCACTGGTGACCCTGGTGCAAACACACACACTGGGCTGCTAGCTGTGCACAAGTCCAGCACCTGGCCAGGCGTGATGGCTTAGGCCAGTAATCCCAGGACTCTAGGAGGCCAAGGCAGGAGGATCCCTTGAGCTCAGGAGTCTGAGGTTGCTATGAGCTAAAGGTACTCTACCCAGGGTGACACAGTGAGACTTTGTCTCAAAGAAAGGAAAATTAAAAAAACCACCAAAGCCCAACATACAGTGTGCACAGCGTGTGACAGCGACAACCCAGCTGTGTTGCCAGTTTGCATGTCCACCTTGTCACATTTTCTGTTACTTTAGAATGTTCTCCTACTTGTTAACAAAAGTCAAATGTGAAACAACCTCAGGCAGGTCCTTTGGATGGTTTCTAGCAGTAGCTGTCATGAAATAAGGTGACAGCTCCATGAGTGTTGCTGCCCCTGAAGACCTCGCAGTGGGATTAGACACAGGGGGTGGAAGATGGTGACATTTGAGACCCTTCCTGTATAGGTATTGGCCAATGTATGTGCTTATATCTTAACTTTTAACAAAGCTTCAAAAATAAAAGATAGGCTTGGCACCTTGTAGCTCAGTGAGTAGGGTGCTGGCCACATACACCAAAGCTGGCGGGTTAGAGCCTGGCTCAGCCCTGCTAAACAATAATGACAACTGCAACCAAAAAATAGGTAGGCATTGTGGTGGGTACCTGTAGTTCCAGATACTCAGGAGGCTGAGGCAAGAGAATCACTTAAGCCCAAGAGTTTGAGGTTGCTGTGAGCTGTGACACCATGGCATTCTACCAAGGGTGACACAGTGAGACTCTGTCTCAAAAAAAAAAAGTAAAAGATAAAAAAACCTCAAAAATAGGCAAAAGCTTATAGAATATGGAAAGTTTGTACAGTTGTACAACATGTTGGTGTTTTAAGCTAAGCATTATTGTTGACAAGAGTCAACAAGTTAAAATTCAAAAGTTTATAATGTAAGAAATTTACAGGAAACTAAAGTTAATTATTGAAGAAAGAGAACTTTTTAAAAATAAATGTAGTGTAAGCTCTGTGGACAGTGTGTTCAGAATCTGCATCAGCCCTGTCATGTCCAGGCCCTCCCTTTACTTACCATCCTGCAAGCTCCGTCCCTGGGGTAGGTCCTGCACAGGTGCACCGGGTTTTATGTTACACTGAATTTTCAGTGTACCTGTCCTATGGTTAGGTATGTTTAGACACACAAATACTTACCATAATGTTACAGTCACCTGCAGGCTTCAGTATAGTCACCTGCCCAGGTATGCAGGGACGTCTACATGACAATGAAATTGCCTATGGGAGCATTTGTAAGGTGACTCATCTCCAATGTGTGGTGGTAAGCTGACCTCTCTCCTGGAAAGAGCTCTGATCACCTGAACTCCACACCTGCCTGGCTCCTGTGAGACCTCTCTTTGCATGGATATACTCTTCCTCCCATCTGAGCTGCAACACCCCACCCAGTCACAGATCTACCAAACTGCACAGGAAAGGGACATTTTTATTATTTCTAACTTTTGTGTTAGTCGGACCCAAGTTTTGTGTTTTATGAAGTAAGTCCACTGGGATCTGTTTCTATAGAGCACTGCAGAAAATGAAGAGGATTACAGCTATTATACATTTATTTTTACTGTTGCAATCAAGAGAAGCCTGTGATCTTCTGATGTCTAAATTCATTTGCACAAAAGACAACAGTAAAATGAAGGTTCATCAAAACCTGGAAATCCCTATGAGTCTTTACCAGTATCAGCAATTCACACTGAGAACTTACTTTCCTGCCCACAAACACCTCCTCTGGATATAGGGGGTGTGGCTGTGGGCAGCCTGCAGAGCAGGGTCTCCTGACCGCTGGCCATGGCTTTACAGCTGCACTTTGCCAGTCGTGCAGGCACCTGACAGAGGCAGTTGTTCAGAGTGGACTCTGCCCTCCTGCCACTGGACACATACATCTGAGGGCACTGTAGCCAGCTGCCCCAATGGTATGCTCTACTTCCCCAGCAAAAAAATGACAATGCTACTCCATTTTCGATGAAGGCAAAAATCTTAAATATTTCATTTGTTTAATTCTGTTTGCTTCCTCAAAAAGTTTAGTTGTCCTAATCAGAAGGCCAGTGTTTTCCAAAAATATAGGATTGAATCCTAATCCAATCAATCCATTTAATAATATGAATACATTAAAATCACTTCTTTTAGAAGTGTGATTTAGGACATGAAAAAAATCCACTATAGGATATTAAGAATAACCAATTTCATAGTGTAGCATCTTGGTTTCATAAATATACTGATGTACATTTATTTATAAAATTGTATGCATAAAGATTTGTGAAGGAAATCATATAATATTTGTGTTAGTTTCAAAATGCCCCTTTGTAAAAAGAGGGGAAAAAGTAGAGAGATGAAACAAAACTGACAAAATGCTGCAGCACGCAGCTGTTGATGCATCTAGTGTTTGTCATAGCAAACATCTTGGATGTTTGAAATGTGAATAAATACAGCTACATCAGAAAACACTGCTTGTGGCTCAGCGCCTGTGGCTCAATCGGCTAAGGCGCCAGCCACATACACCTAAGGTGGCGGGTTCGAATCCCCAGCCTAGGCCCGCCAAACAACAATGATGGCTGCAACCAAAAAATGGCCAGGTGTTGTGGCAGGTGCCTGTGGTCCCAGCTACTTAGGAGGCGGAGGCAGGAGACTCGCTTGAGCCCAGGAGTTGGAGGTTGCTATGAGCTGTGATACCATGGCACTCTACCCAGGGGGATAGCTTGAGGCTCCGTCTCAAAAAAAAAAAAAGAAAAGAAAACACTGCTTGCAAAGTGCTAAAAGTGGGTATTTATTGGTACCACTCTGTTAGGCAGTATGATTGTTGATGGCTTTATTTTCTTCTTTATATTATTTTATATTTCTAAAATTTCTATGATGAACATACAATCAGAAACAAAAATGCCAAGACACATTTGTCTATCCCACAAATATCTGCAGATCACCAGCTGTGAGCCAGGCTCCAGCACCCCCAGAAGGTCTCTCCCCTCAGAGACACACTTCAGACATCCTCTGACAACCAACATTCAGGGAGAAGCCCGAAGGTGACAGGAACCTGCCATGTTCCTGATGCAAGAGAAAGCCCAGGCCAGGTATAAATACCAGGACAGAAAGGCACAGATGTGCATGAGAAATGCAGGGTCAAAGCAGACATCTCCCAGGAAGCCTCAGAACTGGCTGATGCTCCAGAGGGTGAAGTGGGAGCACCCCACAGGCATTGCCGTGTCCCCAAGGGCTGGGCCTGTCACGAGAGGACAGCTCTGCAGGCTGGGCCTCCTGAGATGCTATGCTGTGGGCTGCCTGGTCAGGCTGAAAGCTTAGAAAGGGGAAAGTATGATTTTTTTTTAATAAAAAAGATATGAAAGAGGAATCTCACCTGCAGAGGCACCAGAGGACAAATCCAAGTCCACAGTAAGGGTCCAAACAAATGGCCACTTCTCTAGAGGGGTAAAGCTCACACTGCAGCTTAATAGAACGGCAGAAGGCACTGGTGGCTGCGTGAGACATCTGCAAGGCAACAAGGTGACATTAAATGTACAGATGTGACACAAAGAGGCAACAAGGTCACAATAAGTGCATGGATGTGACACCCAGAAATATCCAAGAGGCAAGAGGATGCATTAAAACCAGGGGACCTGGTTGAAATGAAATAGCCAAGGACATTCTCAGAGCCAGAGATGCCAGGGCACCTGCAGCCCAGCATGGGCCCTGTGGCAGTAGGGAGTGTGGGCTGATATTCCCATCGTTGTGCCCATTCTCAACATGTCAACCCCACTCCAGGCTCTTGGCCCTCCAGGACCTGATCACCTCAGGACTGAAGTGACGTTGCCCTGGCTTTGAACAGCGGGTCATGCACAAGGGGCCCCACAACAACATGGAAGGAGGTGTGGATGGTGCATCCCCACCTCTGCAGAAGACCAGGCCTCATTCCTAGGGCATCTCCAGGGTGGACACAGCCCCTGCTGTGTACCAGGTGGCCAGTAACACCCGCCAGACAAACCACCTGTCTGAACAATGAAGATGAGGAGGCTTGGGGAGGTTGAAGAATCTGCCAAAGGTCATGTAAATGCAGCTGGAGTTAGGAGCCTGCCTCTCACGCCAGCCGACACCCTTTCCACCACAGGACCACACAGGGTGAGACAGTGGCTCCCACCCATCCTGTCATCAAGGCCAGAGAGAGGAACCCCACCTTTCCCTCCCCCATCCTGGTAACAGAGACACTATAGTCAGGAATTATTTTTTTGCAATAATAAGTAATGTGAATTATTTTAAAATACTATAAAATATATCTAATAAAATAAATTTCTTCACAGAAGGTTTCTAGCCAAACAAACCTGGAGGAAACAGGAAGTAAAGGGGGCACAGAGCCCCGTACCATGTCTCGGTTTAAGACATGTCACACGTCAGCCTGACGCAGGACATCACCCAGAGCTAAACAGTGAGCAGACCAGCACACAGCCTGGTGATAACGGATAGATCCAGGCAGATGCGTGGTGCCATACGCCTGCCCTTCCAGGAAGGGCACTGAGAGAACCTAGGGTGGAGACCTGGCCACCGGGAGTGCTGGGCCACAGGTAGAGCTTCTCCCCAGGAGGAGGTTTTAGCATCGGTGTTATATTAAATTTGTATAGGGGAGTGTAGACTTCCTCTAGAATTCTTCATAGCTAGCTTTTAAAGACCACACAACTTGCTTAAAACAGAAATGAAGCAGGATTTGTGAAACATTCCTCTAACCTCCCTAGACTAGGCATTAGTCAAATCCCATTTTCCAAAATTGCCCAGAGCAGCTCACACAGCCACCTGGGACAGGGCTCCACAAGAGGCAGAACTGCCAGCCCCATCAGGGTCTAGAGGGTTTGGTGCTAGAGGCATTAAAAAATGTAAGACTCAGTCCTGGAAGAACTGGGGCAAGATCAGGGGTGTGAGCTGACAGGAAAGCGTGTGAGAACACTATGGGGATGAAGGTAGAGGGCAGAGGGGCTCCCCTCCTCAGCCAGGTCACAGCCTCCTGGCATAAGGGTGACATCAGCCGAGTAACAGGAATGGAAACAGGCTTTCAAAAAGCAACTAGGAAAGCCGAATGCTCAATCTCTCAGCTCACATCAGTCTTAGACCCTGCCAATGTCATGAAGCAAAGAGCCCAAGGAGGAATCTTTTCTAGAACCTAACAAAAGCTCCCACTGATTAAGATACACTCAGACTTTAATTAAAAAATTAGGCTCGCTTTAGCTGGATAGAGGATCCTGGGCTGGAAGTTGTTTTGTTTTAGGAGACTGAAGGTTGATGACCATCTTCTTCTGGCTTGAAATGTTTCAGCTGAGAGATCTATAGTCACTCTGATATTTCTCCTTTAGTAGGTAATGTTAGCATCAACAATACAAAATCTTCCTAAAAAGAAAAGTCCAGGACCAGATGGTTTCACATCCAAATTCTATCAAATTTTTCAAGAGGAACTAGTACCTATATGATACAACATTTTCCAAAGCATAGAAAAAGAAGGAATACTTTCCAACACATAATATGAAGCAAATATCACCCCGATACCCAAACCAGGAAAGGATCCAACAAAGAAAGAAAATTATAGATCAATATCATTAATGAATATCAATGTGAAAATATTCAATAAGATCTTAGCACACAGAATTCAACAACACATCAAAAAAATTCTATACCATGATCAAGGTGGTTTTATTCCAAAGTTACAGGGTTGGTTCAACATACGCAAATCTATATCATACATTACATCAATAAAACAAAAAACAAAGACCATATGATTCTCTCAATTGATGCAGAAAAAGCCTTTGATTATATCCAGCATCCTTTTATGATCAGAATTCTTAAGAAAGTAGGCACAGAAGGGACGTTTCTTAAACTAATAGAGGCCATCTACAGCAAACTCACAACCAATATCATATTGAATGGTGTAAAATTGAAAACATTTCTACTCAGATCAGGAACAAGGCAAGGATGCCCGCTGTCTCTATTGCTATTCAACATAGTAATGGAAGTCTTAGCCATCGCAATCAGACAAGAGAAGGCTATCAAAGGTATCCAAATAGGGTCAGAGGAGATCAAACTCTCACTCTTTGCTGATGACATGATCCTATACCTGGAAAATCCCAGGGACTCAACTTCAAAACTCTGAGATCAAGGAATACAGCAGCGTCTCTGGATACAAAATCAGTACTTACAAATCAATAGCTTTTATAGATGCCAACAATAGTCAAGCTGAAAATATAGCAAAGGATTCTATTCCTTTTACAATAGTATCAAAGAAGATGAAATATCCAGGAATTTACCTGACAAAGGAAGTGAAAGATCTCTATAAGGAGAACCATGAAACTCTGAGAAAAGAAATAGCTGAAGATGTTAACAAATGGAAAAACACACCATGCTCATGGCTGGGAAGAATCAACATTGTTAAAATGTTCATACTACCCAAAGGAATCTACAGATTTAATGCAATCCCTATTAAAGCACCACTGTCATACTTTAAAGAACCGGAAAAAATAGTACTTCGTTTTATATGGAATCAGAAAAAAACCTCGAATAGCAAATACATTACTCAGAAATAAGAACAAATCAGGTATCACATTACCAGACTTCAGGCTATACTATAAATCTACAGTGATCAAAACAGCATGGTACTGGCACAAAAATAGACTGGTAGATTTATGGAACAGAATAGGGAACCAAGAGATGAACCTAACTACTTATCGCCATTTGGTCTTCGACAAGTCTATCAGAAATATTCAGTGGGGGAAAGATTCTCTATTTAACAAATGATGCTGGATGAACTGGCTGGCGACCTGTAGAAGACTGAAACAGGACCTCCACCTTTCACCATAAACAAAAATTGATTCTCACTGGATAAAAGATTTAAACTTAAGACACGAAACTATAAAAATACTAGAAGAGAGTGCAGGGAAAACACTTGAAGAAATTGGGCTGAGAGAACATTTTATGAGGAGGACCCCCCGGGCAACTGAAGCAACACCAAAAATATATTACTGGGATCTGATCAAACTAAAAAGCTTTTGCACAGCTAAGAGCACAGTAAGTAAAGCAAATAGCCTTCAGAATGGGAGAAGATTGTTGCAGGTTATGCTTCTGACAAAGGTCTGATAACTAGAACCTACAGAGGACTCAAACTAATCAATAAGAAAATAATAAATAATCCCATTTCTATGTGGGCAAGAGACTTGAACAGAAACTTTTCTGATGAAGACAGGTACATGGGCTACAAAAAATGGAAAAATGCTCATTATCCTTAATCATCAGAGAAATGCAAATCAAAACCACTTTGAGATATCCTCTAACTCCAGTAAGATTAGCCCACATCACAAAATCCCAAAACTACAGATGTTGGCGTGGATGTGGATAGAAGGGAATGCTTCTATACTGCTGGTGGAAATTCAAGCTAATATGGCCTTTTTGGAAAGAAGTTTAGAGAACACTTGAGGAACTAAAAGTAGACATACCATTTGACGCTGCAATTCCTCTACTAGATATATACCCAGATGATCAAAAATCATTTTACATTTGCACAAGAATGCTTATTGCAGCCCAATTCATAATAGCCAAGATATGGAAATAACCCAAGTGCCCATCGACTCATGAATGGATTAACAAATTGTGGTATATGCACACCATGAAATACTATGCAGCCATAAAAAAGATGGAGACTTCACATCTTTTATGTTTACCTGGATGGAGCTGGAACTTATTCTTCTTAGTAAAGTATCTCAAGAATGGGAAAAAAAGTATCCAATGTACTCAATACTATGAAATCAATATATAACCACCTACACATTTATATGAATGGCAAAACATAACTATAGTCCAGAAAGTAGAAGGGAAGAGGGGAGAGAGAGGGGAGAGGAGGGGGGATATGGGAGGAGGGAGGGTATTTTGGGGGCACCTCACCTAATGTGGATGATGCAATGGTACATCTCAAAACTATTAAGAAATGAGTATAATTGTGATGGATGTGTTAGTTAGTTCAATGTAAGAATTTCACATTGTATATCGAAGCAGTACCCTGAACCCCATAAATGCATCAACGTACAAAGATTTAATAAAAAATAATTAAAAATTAAATAAATAAATAATTAGGCTCAGCACCCATAGCTCAAACGGCTAAGGCGCCAGCCACGTACCCCAGAGCTGACGGGTTCAAATCCAGGTCACGCCTGCCAAAACAACAACGACGACTACAACCAAAAAATAGCTAGGTGTTGTGGCAGGCACCTGTAGTCCCAGCTACCTGGAAGGCTGAGGCAAGAGAATCACTTAAGCCTAGGAGTTGGAGGGTGGTGTTGAGCTGTGATGCCACAGCACTCTACCCAGGGGCAACAGCTTGAAGCTCTGTCTCAAAAAAAATAAAGTAAAATAAAATAAAATAAAAAATAAAAAATTAGTTTTCTAAAAGCCCAAAACACAAACTCCAGTGATCTGAAGGAAGGTTGTGGGGAGCTTAACTGGGGTGTGGGGTGTGTTGTGTGCTGCAGGGTTTATCTTGCACAGATTTATCATACAGCGCAGCTTTGCTTTGGCCAATGTTAAAGTGAATGTCTGTGCACTGGCCAAACATCAGCAGAGTGCAGGGAAGGTGACCCCAAGTCAGACTCAGGAGGGAGGAGTCACCACAAGCTCCAAGATGCCCTTTGAGGAAACCCAGGAGGTTATGATTCTACTGCAAGTACTGGGGTCCCCGGTGTGCCCTTCTTGTCCACCCTGAACACGTATTTATCTAGGATCTGTTAGGAACCCCTAGAGTTCAAATTTTTACTGTCAAAGAGGTAAAACTATAAAAATGTAAACATATAAATACATACTCATGGGTTTTATGCAGAATCAGACACTCTATAATTAGCCCACTAAAGAGTAAATACAATAGTGTACTGGACAAATCTGTCTCTCCCAACTTTTAAGGTATGTAATTGAATGCTCATTGACATTTCTGTCCAAAAGCTGAACTTAAATGGAAAGTTGGGGGAAAATGGTTATCCCTGAAACGTACAAATCCGCAGCGGTAAGAGCGACATCTGCTCAGAGCAGAACCCCCCAAACAATCTCTACCTTGCTTCACGCTTCTTACAGGTTTTCATTAACTAACCCATTTTAGTTCAGGTTTCATGAAACAAATTAAATGGTCAAAAGTTCAAGGAAACTTTTATAAGTTTGGGAGAAAGTCTCACTATTCACCTCTGGATTCTCTAGGGTATATAACTGAGATTGAATGGAATTGCCAGGAATAATATGTCTTGTTATCACTGTTTCACGTGGACGTGTCTTTCTTGCCTGGGGGTTCACCATTACAGCTTCCTCTTCTGAAGACCTTGAGACTGTTATTACCAAAAGCACATGCCCCTCTTCCAGCACAAGGAGGCTCAGTGCTACAGGAACTAATCCATCATGGTCTGGACATATTTCTTTCCTTTAAAAGGCTGTGAAAATTACCTATTTTCTACTGCAGTTAATTCACTGTTTCACCTCACAACCTCTCAAAAGACAGACGGAGAGTGGAGCTCCGTGAGGTGGGCACAGAGGGCACAGGAATCCTCCTATTCCACAACGCTCAGCACCTGGGCTGTGTGGGTCTTGACTGGTGACAGGTCAGTGGTTCCACTCAGACAGGAAAAGGGTCATCCATGCCTTCACTTAGCAGCCATTTGGCACATTACAAGGGAGCCCAACTTAAAAAAACAGGGAACTGCAGTGTGCAGACCGACCAGAGTGTTATGAGTTGAGAACAGCAAGACAGACAGACGTGCATTGCTCTGTGATGCGCTAATTAGACAGTGTCTATGCACAAAGTACTTAGAACATTCAGAAATAGTTGCCTAATTAACTACTGAAATGGTCACAAACCTCACAGTATGACCACGTGCACACACACACGTCCCTCCCCGCATATCACAGGGCCTACTACACACTGCAGTCCACATGTGGCTGTCAGCCACAGCCCACTGCTCACCTTTACACCGGCTAGCATCCCCGTCGTGGACACGCTGAAGTCAAGATAAGCTAGGGTGTCAGGGTTGGAAGGTTTGCAGATCTGGGCAGGCCGCTTCTTTGGCAAATCATCTGGAAAGCAAAACAGAGCCGTAGCTCATCTGACCAAATTCACAGCTGCACAAGCAAACAAACTTGCCCAGCAAGTGCCAGGACTGACCTGTGTCCAGTATAAGGGGCCACGTCCTGACATCGACAGCTGCTGCTGCCTCCCTGGACCGCAGCAGTTTACAGATCAGCTGTGTTGTCATCAGACAGGCGGAGCGACTCACCTGCAGACCAGAACACGAGAGCAGATGCTGAATACTGAGGACCACGGTTCCCAAGAGCACTGCCTCCTTCTGGGGGCCAGCCAAGGCTGGGCAGGGCCAGTCCGACCGAGCAGTAGCCACAGCCCCGGGACCACACTCAGAAAAGGGTACCGAGGTAGCTGCTGGGAGGGTGAGCTCTGTCCCACCAGGGAGGCCACACTCCAGGGGCACCACGATATTTGCCAGCAGGAGTATCCATTGTGGCCCAATAGAACCACGAAAAGAGCATCCTCCATGGGGGACATCGGCATACTCTGCCCCCAGACTATTTTGCTCTCGTGGTTCCTCCATCCAACAGGAGAAACAACCTAATTCTCTTAAACTTCCACAAGCATAAAAACATCAAAATAAATCCATACTTTGAAAAATGAACAGGAAACTTCTAAATCTTAAGGAAGTAACTTAGAAATGCACTGCTGTCCTAGTTGGTGGAGGGGGGAGGGTTTTACAGTGCTGGCAGCAAAGTCCTTCTGGGGGTATGTCCCAGGGAGGGGGGCGGGAGCTGCACCCATCTGCCCCCACACAGGTGCACAGGAGCCATGGCAGCCTCAGGGGCAGCCTGTCCACCGTCCTGCTCTGCTCCAGATGTACAGGGCCAGGACCCTCTCGAGCGTCTGTTACCTCCACAATCATCTTGACGGTGGGCAACGTGGTTGCGATGTTCTGCGGGTGCGGGGGCCGAACGGTAATGGGGACGCAGCCTGCATACAGGCAGCCGTAGAATGCCGCAATGAGGTCTATCCCTGCACAGAGGAGATCAAGAGCTCGGACCCAAGCAGATGACACGTGCAACAGCCTCCTCCCTCATAAACCCTGGACTGGGCATCGGCAGGCACAGCCAGTCCCTGTTGCTGCTTTTAGGTGCAAGACCCAAATCAGCCTCAATGTGCAATTTCTGTACTCAACTTTGTAATGACGAATTTAGCACGGATTTAACCAATATTAAAGAATGAACTACTCCCAACATCTACCAACAAATTTAGGTTCAAATGCCTTTGAAAATACCGCTGGGTTTAAGCTTCTCAAATGAAGCACATAGTACACCCTGGTGTGGTCCTTGGGCCAGCTAGATCTGGAGGACGCTTTTCTAGCTGTTGCTGCCCCGTGCCTGCGCACTTACCCGGCGGGTAGACCAAGGCCACATGGTCCCCGTCCTGCAGGCGGCCCCGCTCTGCCAGCATCACTGCTATCTTCTCCGCGCGCTTGTGTAGCTGCACACACGTTAGCGAGCTCGCAATCGTGCCCTGCAGAGCGAGTGACAGGTGGGGAGGGGCTCTTTAGGGCCATAGCTCAGGGAGATGCCACGCATCCCACCCCCATTTAAAACATCCAATCCTGAGATTTCTGGCACATTGTAGCTACCATCAGCATTTCAGAAGGGTTTCATCATCTCCCCAGGACCTCATGTCTGCCAGAAGTCAACCCTGTTTTCTTCCAACTAGGTAAGATATATAAATCAAAGGGGTGCCTAGATTTGGGTTAATAAGAAATGTTTAAAAAGTAATCACTTGAACTAAAAAAAAGAACACACCTATTAATTTTGGGACTTGTGTTACTGCCATGGCAGAGAGAATTACAAGTAAACCTGTAGGTTCATGTCTGATAATAAGGCAAATTTAAGATATTTGCAAAGACATCAGAAATCAAGGTTAAAAAGCAAAAATCAAAACCAACAAAAGCAGTAAAATAAAACCCCTAAGAAAAAGAAAATAAAACTGCCAAATGTGTTTTCACGTGGACTTTTCAAATATGTAGAAACAAACAGAGAACACATTTGGGCTGAAAAATACTTAAAAGGTGTTAGGGAAGATCAGCTGGGAGACACATACTAGGAAATGTCAGAACAGTGTGGGATTCACTGTTTAAACTATGAAGTATGAGTAAGTTGCAAATCACAAACATGCAACTAACCAAAAAGAACTTTTCCTGATGGTACACTTTGCTAGTTTACGTACATCACTCCAAGATGTGAAGAGACTGCAGTCTGTAGGTATTTTCGAAACTCCATTATAATCAAATTCTATTTAAAAGTGGTATATAGCTTCCTTAAGTAGCTGGCAATTGTGGGCATAGTCCAGGGCTAGGACACCCCAGAAGCCGCAGATGGTAGAGCAGGGACTTCAACTAGAAATGCTCAGGGAACCACCAACTGCAGGCAGCTCTGTGGGGCAGACACACGCTCTCTGCCTGCATGCCCAAAAGGCAGGAGACCTCAGCCGACAGGCAGCTTCGCTGACAGTGCCTGAGCTGAGTCTTTTCACACATGCCTTCCTCAACGATTCTTCTTTGGAGAAAGGTTACAAAATAAGAAACCAGGCACAGATATGTGAAAAGGAAGAGCCGGGGAGCCCAGAGGGGCCCACATTGTCCACATGAGCCACATTCCCCCACCCTGGCCTCGTGGGATGTGGCTGGTGACCCCAGGAGAGGTAGGACCCAGGCAGAGGCCTCTGGCCTCTGTGCCCCAGTGATGTGCACCCTCCATCCCACACACTCCCCATGTGGGAGCCCCGCCCACCACATGCCCATCTCAAAGAGCAGCTTCTCTGTTGCTGGTGCTTTGCCAGCATCCTGGGACTTGAAGCCTGGATGTCTCACCAACAGCAACCAAGAACCTATTTGAAAATATGTTTCAATTCTGGATCATAAAAATCCCCTCCTATGCTCACTTATAAAATATGAGATTTAATTTTCACTCTGCTTTGTTTTTGGCGACCTTAAACACAATATCCACGGTACGGGTTGTCATGTTTTGAGGTTAACAACAATGAGCAGCAAAGCTCCAGTCACGTGCAGTGAAAGGGAGCCCTTCCCAGGGGGTGTGTGTGTGTGGGTGTCACTGGTCTGTGTGGAATTGGTGTCCATCTCAGGAGCCCTTTGGAAGGGGCATAGTTTCAGGTGAACAGGACAGGGCAATTCTCCTCCACAACGGGACTTATATGTCCTCAGGTGACACCAGTGGGTAACTCTCTTGCCCAAAAAAGACATGTTGATGAACACCAGATACACTGGGGGGACACTGTAATCCTGCTGGGGCCCACAGGACAGTCACCCAATCTCAGCCTGCTTCAGTGCTCTACCATGGGTGGAGGGTGCTGGCTCAAATGCCCAAACTTTCTCCACAGGCAGAACTTTCTTCCCTCCCTCCCGTCCCCCATGTCTCTCTCTCTCTCTCCCCCTCCCCCTCCCGTCCCCCATGTCCCTCTCTCTCTCCCTCCCTCCTGTCCCCCATGTCTCTCTCTCCCTCCCTCCCATCCCCCTATCCCAGCCTATAAGGTGCGGCAGGGCCCGGGCCCTGTTCCAGTGGCAATTCCACACTGACGCTGGTCATACCTGGCTCCTCAGACACTGTGCTTTAGAGAGTGTTAATGCAACTTTTGCCTCAAAAGAAATATACTGATTTTCAGTGACATGCTTCACATCCCAAGTGCCAGGTGTTAAGTGACACACAAACATCCTAAGGGAGTAGTGCCATGAAGCACTGGCCGTTTTTCCTCAGGTAACATACACCGTTCTCTGGCATCCTTAACATCCCTGGGAACACTGGGGTCTCCACACTGCAGACAACTAGAAGGTTCTGGGTAAAATCATTTCACCAGAGAAAGTAGGGCTCATTTCTCCTAAAAGAAATCTTGGGCTCGGCGCCTGTGGCTCAATTGGCTAAGGCGCCAGCCACGTACACCTAAGGTGGCGGGTTCAAATCCCCAGCCCGGGCCCGCCAAACAACAATGATGGCTGCAACCAAAAACGGCCGGGCGTTGTGGCGGGCGCCTGTAGTCCCAACTACTTGGGAGGCGGAGGCAGGAGACTCGCTTGAGCCCAGGAGTTGGAGGTTGCTATGAGCTGTGATGCCATGGCACTCTACCCAGGGGGATAGCTTGAGGCTCCATCTCAAAAAAAAAA
>CAUYQV010104522.1:0-37521 GCA_963574575.1 Galagoides demidoff | reverse complement strand
AAATGAAGGCACAACAAGAGCACGCCCCATCCCCTCCCCTCCCCTTCCCCCCCCCCCCGCTTTCCTCTCCCTTCTCCTCTCTCTTCCCTCTCTCTTCTATTTCTCTCTCCTTCCACCCCAAACTTTGAGCATCTAATAATTAGTTCTCTCTTTTCTTATCTTTATCTTTCTCTCTGCTCCCCTCAAATTTTGGGCATCTGACAATTAATAAAAATTTATTAAATAATTACCTCCCAAATTCTCAAGTTATAAGTGTTGACTTTATAACTTATTTACAAATTTATAAATTAAGTATCAAGTTCATCTCCCCTCTCTTCTCCAGATGTAGTTAACCAGATCACTGTAAGTTAAAGAAAAAAACGTGAAACACTTTGTGGCCAGCTTGTCCTCAGTCCTTGGGTGGACCTTCCTCTGCAGCTATCCAGCTTCACAGGAGCTGGGCGATCATGCAGATACAGGGTCTCCCCCATTCAAGACTGGATAGGGGACCCCAGTTTTCCTAGGCTTAGGCAGGTTCATGAAGGGAACTCCGTGACCTTTTGCCCTGAGCTGGAGAGACTGCGTTCATTTCTTTGTTGATAACATTCATTAACAATGAAAACATGTTTCCATCTGCCAAGTCCTGGCCAAGTGTAATTCTCAAGACCTAATACCCCTAGATAAAGGGCCCACGTAGAGACTCCCCGGTTAGTTATTTCCCCCTGCCAGAAGCTCTGGTGCCTCTTACTTCTTCTATATTCCTTTCTAATTTCTAATAAAATCCTGTCTTACTGTTGATCTGTGGTCTGTGAGTTCATTCCTCAAATCCCTGAGACCAAGGACCTACTGAAGAGAGAAATTCCAGTGACAATGTAATGTGCTCTTCAGCACTCTACAGACTTGACCAGATGCCACATTTCTTTTTAAGGAATCCAAACAACTCCAACAGATCATTCTGTCACTAGAAAATATCCTGATTTGGGAAAGAGTTAACTCCTACTTTGCATTAAGAAAATATCTTCTGTTGCCTATCATCACTATAAACGTCCATCTTTTAAACCCATAGTGGAAAGGGCATAAAATACTATATATAATACTAGGCCCTCTGTGTGGGCTGGAAACAGCCATTGCTAATGGTGACATGACTGCTGAAAGTCCTGGTTCTTTCTTCCGGATCTAAGGGCAATTGTGATGCCAGTACTTTTGATCCACCGACTAAGAATCATCATAGCAAATATGCACCCTTGCAGGGAGGGTGTGGAGAAGTGAGATTTTGTTAGAGAAAGGATAACAGCTCCTGCTTCGTGTAGCTGGTTGATTGTTTAGACCACAGTGGAAGGCAACTCTCTGGGAGGGAAGAAAATGAATACCTTCTGGAATATTTAAGACTAACCCTAGCTGTTCATTTCCAATAAACTGATATAGTTACTTTCCCTTTGGGAGAAAAGACATTCTCTAAGCTAGTTATTGGTGGAGCTTTTGTCCTCCTGAGATTTCTCCATGCTTTTGTGCAGCAAGCAACAGGCTCCTTGTTAAACTGTGACCCTCAGTCTAAGAAGAGTAAACGTCCCCCCCAGCACCCCGCCCCTTCTCCTCAAATTCTGCTCCACCTCACTGGGGATCCACAGTAATAAATCAGTTTGTGCTCCGGACCACCAGGACTAGCAATAAATCACAATAATTCTCCTACCATTTAGAAAGTTCTCAATTCTTCGGAGAATTTTTAATCACAGTGGAAAGGCAAGGGTGTTAATGAGGTCTATAAATTAAGTTAAAGGACGGTAATTATGTCCTATGTTGTAATAAAGGCTGGAGTGGCCAGTATCATTAAGGCAAATTAAACACTTTCTTAGATTGCGAAGATAAATGGAATAAAAATATTACCGTAAACAAGGGGCTCTTTTGTTATGTACGCATTAATCATGGAGAGGCTGCTGTAGGCTACTGGGGCTACTGAGCCTACCTGTGGCTGAGTTGGGAAGCGGGCCTGGGAGGGCTGCACCCTGAGAGGAGGGGCCCCTGCCAGCACCCTGGACCCCAGGCCAGCAGATGACAGTGGCTTCCTCTCTTTGGGCCACTCTGCTTGCATATTGTACCCAATGAGCATAGGCACCTTTTAGTTTTCTTACTGGAGCTATCTAGATTTACGACCATGTGACACAGATACTCTAGCATGCTAATAAATGAGCTAAACTTAAGATCAAAAAGAATTTTGAAAACGCCTGCAGATGCTATTTCCTCAGTGATTATTCATTCCCTGTAAATATTATTTTTCACTGTAAATATGTTACAAATGATCAGCACAACAAAACTCTCTATAATAGCTCAGAATTAGGGTATATTTATGAGGTGCTGAATTAGGGTATATTTATGAGGTGCTGAGATTATTGTAAGGGCTTTGTGCTGGTGATGTCCATGAATCAAAGAACCCCACTAATCAAGTACTATTATTTCAAAAAAACATAAATGGAGACTGAGGCATAGATGATTAATTATAACCAGTGCTACAGAATGTGTTTGGATTCACATATAAAAATGTCTAATTTCAAAGCCTGCATCATAAGCACCATGCAGTGTGGCTTCTCCACCTTCCCCAGCCGCTGGAGAGCTGAGTCCTTACCCTGCCGGAGCAGGGGGAATGATGGGGAGAGCCAGGGGAGAGGACGAGAACTGGAAAGGAAAGTCACAGGAGGTGACTAAATCCCAGGGAAAATTTATATGTGTGAAGGCCAAAATTAGCAGCTTTTTAACATTTTTATGTTAATATTTTAATTTTTCTGAATAAAACATGGAAAGCAGCAGTTTAGTAGACTGATTAAGAGGGCGGATCAGCAATGCTTGGGCTCTAACCCTCTCTCCCTTTCCATAATCCTGAGATCTTAGGCCAAATATTTCGTCTCTCTTAGTTTCAGTTTCTGCATATGCAAGCTGGGTGCAATTTTGATATTTATGATGTACGATTGTTTGAAAATTAACAAATATAAGGCCTTGAGAAGGGTGTACACACATAACGGTTACATAAAGGAATGGTTACAAACATAAACGGTTACATTTTGAGAAACCTACAATGACAGTTTTTTTCTGCTAGGGCTCTGAAGAACTTAAATACTTTTTCAGAAATGGTTGGTTTATTTTATTTTGTTTTGCTGTACATGGTAGAATGGATCATGTTTCCTATTTTTATTGGGTAATAAATATGAGACACAAATTTTTGGCTAGTCCATCTGAAGTCCATCTAGCCCACCCATGAGAACCATCTGGCAACAGTATTATTTCACACGCAACTGATGAACTGGATGGACACGACTTACCCTGCTCTGTACAGGAGGTGCCCTCACCCTGGTTTATTTTCCTGTTGCATCCATTTGAAATCTGTACTCCAGGGGAAGAGGAATCTGTTTCCATAGAAAGTGAGCTACTTCTTCCTTCTTTCAATGACAGATTTAAAATTAAATTAAATCCTAAGTATGTTAGAGTTATGCATTAAATGCATATCATGGGCCTCATCTTTTTCTACATTTATTTCTCAGCCTCTCAATCTCTCATCTGTGCTATTGTTTCACTCAGGAGTCTTTAATGAAAAAGAACCAATAGCATATAAATACAGATATATAGAAAAAGACTTCTTATGAGGGATTAGCTCACATGACAATGGAGGCTGAAGTGTCCCCGAGCATCTCTTTGCAAACTGCAGGCCCAGGAGAGCAGATGGTGTGGTTCTCATCCAAGCCTGAGTCCCTGGGATCAGGGAAGCTGCTGTCCAAAGGCAGGAGAACACAGATGGCCCTGTGCAAGCAGAGAATAATCTTGCCCTTTCTATGCTTTTTTGTTCTATTGAGGTACTGAAAGGATCAGATAGAGCCTAAAAGTTCAAGACTACCATGAGCTGTGATGCCACTACACCAGCCTGACCTTGTCTCTAAACAGTGATTGGATTATACCCGTCCAGATTGCTGAGAGGGATCTTCTTTACTCAGTCTACTAACTCAAATGCTTATTTCTTGTGGAAATGCTCTCACAGACACACTTGGAAATTATGTTTTATCTGCTATCTGGGCAAGCTTTAGCCCAGTCAATTTGACACCTAAAATTAACCATTGCAGCCTACCATAAATCAACATAAGAATCCATGAGAACTTGTCCATAAGATAATATTCCTTGTTCTCATGGACAAGGAATATTATGTCCTTTGTTCAATGCTATCTCTCCACAGCCTAGAATAGCTTTTCTTACATAGCACAAGTACATGGGACGTTACCACCCACTAGCCTTGGGCAAGAATAAGGGTAACCATTCCCAGGGCAGCTACCAGGGGTTGTGAGAAACACCTCAGAAGATCCAAGTTTTAATTAACTCAAATGTAAATTGATCGTTTCTGGTATCTGTAATTCCTGTTAAATTTTAAAAATGCATATTTAGTTTTTTCCCTACTGGCTTCTTGTGAAAAATCAGCATCTAAGCTCTATATTTCACTCTTAGGGTAAGTCCCTGGTGACTAGGGGAAACAACATGGAGACTCCATCCCCAAAAAATTAAATGGGAGGTATCACTCTATTCCTCCAGTTGGAACAAAAATAAAATCTCCTAATATTTTGCTTTCTTTGCCTTACCCTTGCCTGCTAAGTAGGTCGAATCCAAGAGGAAAATTCTTAGATGCATTTTGTCCATGAGGAAGTGGAAAGAGGGATGTGAAGTATATTTCTCCACTGTATATCTCACCCAGTGTAACTGAGCAAGGGTTCTGAAGTTTGAAGCAAGAATCCTAACTTTTTTTTTCTTTTTGTTTTAATGTATCATTTCCTGACTTCATTCTTAGCACACACATTCCCTTTAGGTAACTGGTATAGAGCACAGGCTAGGGCTGGACTTTGGCTTCTGAGAACTGGTATTCCCTCCAAATTCTGAGATCTCTATTTCCTGTGTTTCCTATCATTTGTCTAAATACTGATTTGACGTTATCTTCATTATTCACTTTTTCCATTTGAATACTTCTATTTCTTCTGATGTGTATTTTAAAATTCATACCAAATCCAAAAGATCTAAATGAAAATAAAATCAGTTCCATTTTAAGAGCAATATCAGGTTATGGTTTACATATATTTTATTAAGTGTTTGACCAAGTTTCATTATATTCTTTTGCATAAAATGAAGAGAAGGTAATAGGAGGTAGTTTCTGGAGGAGACCTGCATAGCTCAGTCCTTAGCTTTGCTAAACTGAGTAATTTCATTAAGTTCCAGGCACACAATGGGCAGACTAAAGGCATCATTTTAGCACTTCGCACTACAGTTTCAAAAACAAATTATGATGGGATGTGAGCACAATAAGACAGATCTAACAGGATGAACATTTAATGTTTGTTATAAACTGTGTTAAAAGTTACATGGTGGCCACATTCACAATTGCATCTCAGTGGTTAAAACAAGTCTCAACATTTACTATTTATGTAGGCTCAGGAGGAAGTGTGGCGAGCACTTGTGAACCCATGATATTTTCCCAAGATATTGGGTCAAGACCCTCACACCAAGGTGGGAGAATGAAATCTCCTACAGACTAATACAATTAGAAAGTACTATCCAAGATAAAGGTATGGATGGTCACCTTTTACTTTGCCTGAGCTACATTTTCTAGGGCTTGTCAACGTTTTCTAGTGACAGAACCACAGCTAAATAACTTGGGCTTGCTCTTTATTGTATCCAAAGGGAGAACTACACGTGGGAGACCGTAGGGTATCTCCGTCAGAGGACAGCAGCAAGAACATAATAGCTACAGTGACCATACCTTTATTCCCCCTGTCTATCTGAAAGTTATGCCTTGGACTAACACTCAATCTTCAAGCAGCTAGTAGGTGCCATTGCATTCTTTACTGCTACAACTTCTTTAGGTTCTACATATAAATCAGACTGTGCAGTATTTGTATTTCTCTTCCTCACTTATTTCTCTCCACAGTGCCCATGCGTCACAAATGACAGGATTTTCTTCTTTTTCAAGGCTGGGGAGTATTCCATTGAGTACGTACACTTTTTTTTTTTACACATTTATTTGTTAATGGAAACTTAGGTTGTTTCCACATCTTCACTTCCATGGATAATACTACAGCTACTGCCTCTTTGATTTAATGATTTCAATTCCTTTGGGTCTGTAACCAAAGGTAGAGGGTCGGGATATATAATAATTTTACATTTGGTTTACTGGGGGATCTCCGCACTGTTTTCTGCAGGGGCTGAACATTTCACCATCTGTGTATAATGCTTCCCTTTCCTTCAACACTTGTTATCTTTTTCTGAAGTTTATTATTTGTTTTAAATATATTTTTTTTTAATTTCAGATTGATGTGAGGGTATAAACAACCAGGTTACAATATTTGAATTTGTTAGGTAGACTCCCTCTTGTAGTCTGGCCCACACCCAAAAGGTGTGCCATACAGTCCTACATTGTGCCCATTAAATGGGAGCACACCCCTCCCCCCTTCATCACCTCACCCCCTCCCTCACTCTCCGTCCCCCCAACCTGAATTGCAATGAATTTTTCTCCTATGTGGGCATGAATTAGATCATCTGCTGGCTTCACATTAATATTGAGTACATTGCATATTTGCTTTTCCATTCTTGTGATACTTTACCAAGAAGAATATGTTTCAACTCCATCCAGGTTAATACAAAAGATGTAAAGTCACTATTTGTTATGGCTGCATAGTGTTCCTTGGTACATATACCTCAGCTTGTTAATCCATTCCTGAGTTAATGGGCATTTAAGTTGTTTCCACATCTTGGCAATTGTAAATTGAGCTTAAATAAACAATCTAGTGCCAATGTCCTTATGATAAAATGATTTCTTTTCTTCTGGGTAGGTGCCTAGTAGTGGGATTGCAGGGTCCAATGGGAGGTTTGATTTGAATTCTTTGAGGATTCTCCATACTTCTTTCCAAAGAGGCTGCATTAGTTTGCAGTCCCATCAATGGTGTAAAAGTGTTCCCTTCTCTCCACATCCACACCAGCATCTGCAACTTTGTGGGCTGTTCTCACTGGGGTTAGGTCATATCTCAGGGTGGTTTTGATTTGGATTTTTCTGATGATTAGAGATAATAAGCATTTTTTTCATGTTTGTTAGCCATTAATCTGTCTTCCTCAGAGAAGGCTCTGTTCATGCCTCTTGCCCAGGGATAGACTAGATTATTTGCTCATTTTTTTGATGAATAATTTGAGTTCTCTGCAGATTCTAGTTATCAACTTTTTGTCATATTTGTAATTTTCAAATATCTTTTTGATTACAGAAATTATAACAGGTATAAGGTGACATCTCAATGTGGTTTTAATTTGCATTTCTCTGATAATTAGTGATATTGATTATTTTGGGTTTTTTGTTTGTTTGTTTGTTTGTTTTAATATCTGTCTTCTTTGGAGAAATATACATTCATGTCCTTTGTCCCAATAGACAAAGAATCTGAATGAGGTATCAATGACATATCACCTCCTACCTGTTAGTATGAGATATTTGAGGGGTTTTTTTTTGTTTGTTTTGTTTTTGCTATAATAATGTGTTATATATTTCAAAATTGCTAAAAGACTAGATTTTAAATTTTCTTACCATAAAGAAATGATAAGTATTTGAGGTGATAGTTATATTAATTAGTTTGATTTAATTATTCTACAATGTATACAATTCTCATTTTCAATTAAAAATAAATTTTAAAAAATGTATTAATAGGACTTAGGCTTTGCTTAGAGGAGCATCTAAGAAGATAGAGACTTGCCCAGGAATGGTTCTGTCAGGTAGAAAGAACTGTTTACTACCTGGGCATCTCAATATCTCTTGCTTATAGAGGGAGGAGAAGAGTAGACCAGAAGGATAAAGTAATCTTGGTGAAGAACTGGTTACCTCAGCAGAGTGAGAGGATGATGTAAGGATCTCCTCAAAATCACGTAAATAGAAGTTTAAAGCTTTTTTTTTTTGTAACTTTTTATTTGTGTTATCTTGGAAAAATTTCTTCTCTGATATTAATTTCATTATTTGAGAAGTGATAATAATATTGTGCTTTCTACAGTGAATATATTATAAAAGAAAAACCAGTCATTATCAGTATCCTTTAATAGAATCTAGGTTGACTTTAAAATTGACTAGTAAGGGGATTCATGGCATCTTGGAACATTTGGAAATGCTTAAGTAGAGATGCTAGTTATGTAGGTGAATGTATGAGATGAGAAGTAGGGGCAAAGGTCTGAACTGTGTATAGACATTATGTATATACACATAGGCCCCTTCAGTGTCCTCAGAGCACTGGTTCTGGAATACCTGTGGATATGAAAATCCTAGAACATCTAAGTCTCTGATATAACATGGAGTGGTATTGGCAGATAACTTACACACATCCTCCTATATGCTTTGAATGGTTTCTAGGTTAATTATGATACCTAACACAATGAAAATGGTGGGTTATTAGTAGTTATCATATCATACAATACATATCCTTGTATTTTACTTGGTTTTTTATTGTGTGGATATTTTTATTTTTTCAAATAGATTTGATTTATAGGTGGTTGAATTTGAAGATACAGAGATCCAACTATATATTACATACACATAATGTATGTAATATACATTGTACTCATATAACATTATGAAATGAAGGTTGCATTTAAAGCCATAAGACTTCAGGAGAACACTGAGGCAAAGAACATAGACAAAATATAAACCAGAAAATGTCCAAAGTGGGGAGCAGAGGCTGATGGCAGGGTGAGTGCAAGAGCAGCCCTCAGGCAGGAGGAAACCTTAGAGGGGGCTTCCAGCTGAGGAATCAGTAACCACCTGTTTCGAGGCTGCACATCCAGTAAACTGCAGCAACAGGGGATTCGGAGTGACCTTGGCAATGTGTGGCGGCAGGGAAGGAGAACGTGTGATTGGTGTGGGTTTAAGATAAAAGGATGGGAGATAGTTCGGAGGTGAAAGGATTAATTTGAGGAATTTTAGAGTAGTCTAGTAGCTAAGCTATAGATACTAAAATATAAAGCCTTGTACCTAAGACGGAATAGAATATCTAAAATACAGAGTAGTGTAGTATCTAAGACGGAGTCGATCTTTGTGTTTTTTTCAATGATGTTTTAATTTTAAATGCTACAACTGTTCCAGTAGAGAGAGACGCTCCTACCATCTCAGGAGGAAATGGTTAGTCACCAGCAAACTGTTCCTGCGTGGTGATGGTGCCTCTGAGCGCCCCGTGGGTGGAAGTACTGGGAGCTCAGAGTGCGGCAAAGCCAAGGGCCGTTGGTGGCTTGCAGGCTGGTGAGCAGTCTGCGAGGTGGGGGCTCCTGCCGGTCTCCTCTGACTGCTGGACCATCTCAGAGTAGGACGAAGGTCAGTGCTCTGAGAGTGGCCATGCGGAGATGGCTGGGACGTGGAGACTGCAGGTGGGAAGCTGCTCCCAGGGCATGAAAAAGCAGATGAATCAGAGCTGTGGAATCATCTGGAGTGGTCCAGAGGGCAGCTACAGACGTGCCTGCAGTTGTAAACGCGCACCCGGTGTTCCACTATTGTTGATATTGTCAAGCGTCCTTAACCACAGTCAGTTCTTGTTTATAGACTCGGCCCGACAGGGCTACTCCTGGCTCATTTTCCTTAGTGGAAACGTGACTCTCAGGCAAGGAGGAGAGAGGACAACGTCTGGTCCACAAACTCCGCCGGGCCGCCTCCCTCAGGCCGTCAACTTGCCATTCTGTCGCTTCAGAAGCATCTCGTTCTAACGCCCAGTATCACGTATTCCCTGTATCATCTTAATTATGTACAGATCATCTCTTCCTTTACTTGTGAACCTTCAGGGCATGCGCAAAACGTACATAATCCCAGTGCCTAGAACAGAATCTGACACATAGAATAACAAAGTCTTCCTTTTTTAAAAAATTAATATTTTCTTCGTTTACTATTTTATTTCTTCTTCCTGAAGAAGAATTTAAAGGATTTAAAAATCCTACCTATAGGTCACCAAAGGACCATCGTTGAATTGTTGTCACCTGCAAATGTTTTTTACCATTTTTCTCTCATACAAGTGGAAATAAATACATCCTCAAAATCTTTAAAACATACTTCTCAATTGTTTTTTACTATTTACTACCAATTATATAATTAGAAATACTATTTTTTAGCTCACATGTCTCTGCTTGAGTGATCTGTTTCAAATTAAAAGGCTATTTTGCCAAAAATCAAAACAACCTATGTCTCCAGGAAAATCCTTACATTTTGTTAATCCTAGTATGAGACAAAGTCTCACTCTGTTGCCCTGGGTAGAGTGCCATCACATCATAGCTCACAGCAGCCTCAAACTCCTGGGTTCAAGGGATCCAGCTGCCGCAGATGCCTACCACAAGCTCTTGCTCTTACTCAGGCTAGATCATTATTTTTTTAGTGATATTTTTTTCCTTGCATAATTTGCTAATAATTAGTGTGTGCTGGGATAAACTACTATAATTTCTAAGTGTCCCAAAGCCCTATTTCACAGTTGAGTCAAGCCAGGATGAGAATGTGAGCCGAGGCCTTTTGGCTGTTCATACCCTCTCTAACTCCAATCACAGATACAGTTGTAATTGCCAAAAGGAGGAGCAGGAACACTCATGGGCAAAAGCTTTCTGACAGCAGCACCTGGGCCAGGCTGATAGAATAAAAGTAATAAAAAATGCCACAGAAGTATCGCTCACCCAGGTGTAGTAATATGTCCAGAATTTTAAGAAAAATCCTGCAGTCTTTCCTATAGCTTTTTCGTGCCATTGGCTGGGAACACATTGCCTGGTATAATTCAGACAAGATCCCATAACTTGAGAGGGTGAGGAGCTGTGTAAGGTTCGGAGAGGGAAGTAGTCCCTGTAGCTCCTGCAGGCCCTAGCTGGATGTAATGACCCCAGGAGGCTACTGCTCAGAAAATGGTGAAGACATGCCAGATACGAAAGGGCTGTTTCTAGAAGAAACAGACTTGTCCTCAGAGTTTGCAGCAATTTATCAGTGCAGGAAAGACATATCCCAACTGCAGTCTTTTCCTGGACACTGAGCAAAGCAATTGCCAAATTAAGCAAAAGAAAACAAAACAAAGACAGTAACCTCTAGAGCTGCCATCTCCTGCTTAGAGAAGAAGCCTGCCTGAGATGAAGTCATCCTACTGGTACTGTCCACGCTTTTTTCTTCTCTTGGAATTACCTGGATGAGGTATGGACCCTGTAAAATTGTAGCAAACCACTTCCACAGGATAGGAGACTAAGAGCCCTGGAAAGGCAGTGACGGGATTGATGTTGAATCTTCCAACCTGTTCACCAGAAATGGCCTCTTGTCTGCCAAAGAGGACTCAGCATACGCAAATAAACAAACCCAGTATGGGGCTATGAAAAGGCCTGGGATCATGAAAGGAGAAACACTTAAAATATAAATGCATTAAACGCCGAAGTGGTATTTTAAGAACATTTGCTTCATTCTACTCTTAATAAAACTTTCAAAATTTTTGTTATTAGCATTTCTACAAGGCCCTAGCCTGTTGGCTCACTATCTGTCTGATGGCAAGACAATGTCACCCACACCCACCCCTTTCCACCTCTTTATCACCCAGGAATTGGAGAGGACTCTACTCCTTACCCAAATTCTATTATGTGACACTATAAACACACTGGAGTTTAATACTTATAAATAGCATTTCAAATTCTGAGCTATGAAAACAAAATTCAAATTTTGGGCTAATGTTGTTATTTATTTGTTTCATTACAGGATTGAGTCAGGAGATGTATTTAATTCTGGTGTCAATGATTAGATAATAAATTTGCATTTTTATACCTAAGATTTCAATATGCATTACACACAAACACACACATACATATACACATGTATACACAGAAACTATACCTTTAGAGTTCATATTTCAAAAAATAAATGTAAAAAGCCACAATATAGAAAAGAAATACAAAAATAATACATAAGCCAAGGTGACGGAAAGTAAGACTGAGTTCCTTCCTAAAAGACAGACTCCAAAAACCAACTTTAAAATGCAAGCTATTAACTGGATGTAAAGGCAAATGTAAAATAAAATAAACAAGGATAGATATAAGAGGGTAGGGACGATGAATCAGGAAAATTCAAAAGAAATGGGAAGGGGAAGAGAAATGGAGAAAGATTAATATTTTAGTTAAACCCAAAGCAAAACGCAACAAAAAGAAAAACTAGTGTAGTGTTATTTAGATTGCTGAACTTGCATTAGATGGTGATGTTGTAAGGACTGTCAATCTTTATGCTACATAAGGAGAATCTTATTTACCAACCAGACCTCTCAAAGGTCATCAGAGGTAGCCACTCAGCCCGATGTTGGGGTGGCAGGTGCTCTGCGGACTCGGCTGGGTGGGGGCGCCGGACTCCCTGTGGGAGTCAGCCAAGTCTCTGCCCCACCTGGCCTGCTCTGGGGAGTGGCAAGGCTGCACACCGCTCATTTCTCTTTAAGGTTTCCTGTTCCACTATAGTAATATCAGCTCTGTGATGATAGAATTTTGCTTTCCTTTTTTATTTAGTTCTGTGTCCACAGCATCTAGAAACAAGTCTGGCAAAATAAAGACTGGGCCGTGACTATTTCCTAAGAGCGAGTAAAGGGGTGGTGCCTCTGCAACCCTCTCTCTGCGGTGCCCGCTGCCCCCCAGTCCCTTTCTATCTGTGCTTGAAAAATCTCGTCTCCTGCTGCTCTTCAAAATAAATGGTTTCCTTGCTTGCTAACATAGACGTCAGTTTCTAGAACAGCTGTGGGCTCCCAGGGAGGCTGGGGGGCGAAGGGCGCACACGCACACCCGCCCACTGCAGCACACAGACTCTTGAGTCACCAACACTTGGGCTTTTTGAATTCCTTGTCGTACGGCCCGGATCTGATTTCTGTCAGAGTCTTTTCTCCACCTTCTCACGGTGTTTCGGTCAGTATTGATCCAAATATGATCACCGATGAGATGGGAGCAAGAGAGATCAGAAGTCCAGGAATGTTGAGGTGTGTGGAATTAAAACCCCACTCAGCCCACTATGCACAATTTACTTAACTGTGCCTTGAATCCTTCATGTATTCTTTATAACTTCTCAAGTTTGTCAAGTTGAAAGGGACCATTCTAGGTTCAGAATTGACCCTTGCTTCTTCTTCAATAAAGCCCTCTCTACCAGCTCTCTGAGGCCTCATCTCTAATTCTAACCCATTCAGACTGTTGAGTTTATCATTTGTATTGAGGCAAGAAAGTAAAAGCAGAGCTAAGGGAATCTGTCCTAGCCCCTCTGTGTAGGCCTCAACCAAGCCACAGGCTTTTCTGTTGTCTATATGCTTCTTTCTTGACATATGGGGCCTAGATTGTAACCTAGTAACTTCCCTGGACTTCTGTTGCCTTTGAGGGCAGGTGGTCCAACTGGTCTCAAGGATGCCGGTGAATCTGACCTTCCCCCTTGAGGATGATGTCATGTCTCTCTCTGTTTTATCACCCTCACATGCACTCCTGCCCTGAAAAGTGGATAAAAGAGACGCAAGAGATTGAGTCTGGGGGCTCGGTTTTGGAGACACACTGGTGTTCCAAGTTACCCACCTCCACCCACCCCTGGCCAGCTGGAATAAACCGGCTTCCTCTAATCAAACTGGTGCCTGGAGTCTTCTGTCTGCGTTGGTTTCCTGCTACAGTGTGGCCAAGATTTTACCCTTTCCTCCTCTCCCAGGTCAGCAACACTCTAACTGCACCCTGCATCGGAGTGACCTGCCCAGCCTCTGCTGACTCCCATGGAAGGAGCAAACTGTCATTCCAGTTCCTCTCCAGCCAGGGAGCCTGACAGTCCTGCCTGCATGGACTGGCTTCACATCCGGATGCAAGTCAGGAAACCCTTAAAAACAAGTAACTTTTCACTTGAAAAGTATGTGAGAAGAGAACATTTTTAACTGCATAGGGGAATGAAAAAGATCAACCAGTCTCCTCCTGCAGAGGGTGCGGAATGGACCCTCACTACTCTGACCTCTCAGCAGAATGGACCCTCACCACTCTGACCTCTCAGCAGAATGGACCCTTGCCATAGGGACCTCTCACTGCCTCTTTCAGGAGCTTTATTTGTTGGTAGCCTAAGGCAATCTCACTGTTGTTTCTATTACTTACTTCAATCAACAACCTATGTCTTTGAACATTAGGAAGCTCTCAGATTGCACCTGGGTTGTGGAGCTGGGAGCACAGCCACCCCCCAACCCCGGGCTGCAGCCCCATTTCCAAGACACCTGGGGCCTCTTGACGAGGAGGTAAGGGCCCCTGGGAGCTCAGAGCTTGCTTTTCCAAAGTCTTCTTGTGAAGTTTCATGTTTTTATGTCACCTTCCAGAGGCTTTTTGGGGAAGCAGTGAGAACAATTAGACACAGTGCTGGGGAAATCATGTTTTCTCCTTCACTCTTGGAAACAAATATGCTTAAAATTCAGCTGTGACTCTCTGCCCACACTCTGGCGCCTCCTGAGTTCCCCAACCTGACCGCGGTGGGGGGGCAAGAGCTACTTCCCTGGCTTTATACAAGGTTCAAGGCACTTTACATAATACCATGCATGCCGGCTTTTATTGGATCAAACCCCAATGATTACATTTGCAATTTAATTAAGGCATATTTTTAGAATTTGCTTTGGAAGACTGGAAGGAGTGTGTTGTTTTCCCTCAGCATCCTGGAAAAGCAACAAATCAAGGTTCGAAAATAGTTAAGAGAAGGGCAGGCAGGCAAGTGACCCTGGAATTAAATGGAGCTTTTGGTTCTGTTACCTGTTTGGCTATCTGTCATTTTCCAGCCAGTGCGCAGACACAGGGATAGGTCCATTGAGCTTTATCATCGGGCCAACAATTCTGGAGAACAGGAGAGTAGCCTCTTCAGTTACAGTTCTAACTGTTTTCATAACGGGATACAGGTAAACAAATCTAGAAAATTTTAACTTTATCTACAAGAAGCATCAAAGAAAATACCATAAAAGTAGGCTTTACTCTAACAATGTTATAATACCTATAACAATGTTATAATACCTATACCTATTGTACCTAAGTGTTACCGATGCCGGAATTTCTTCCTTCAGTAGGTCCTTGGTCTTGAGGATTCGAAGAATGAACCCGCAGAGCACAGATCAGTGGTAAGATAGGATTTTTATTAGAAGTTAGAAAGGAATACAGAAGGAGTAAAAAGCACCAGAGCTTCTGGAAGAGGGAAAGAACTGAAACAAAGAGTCTCTACCTGGGCTCTTTATCTAGGGGTATTAGGTCTAGAGAATTATACGTGGCCAGCAGTTGGTAGACAGAAAAACAACTTTTCAAGGTTAATGAATGCATTAACAAATGAATGAATGTAGTTACTCCTCCACTGGGGCAAGGTTACCAGGTCCTTTACAATCTTTGTCTCTGAGAAGGGACTAGGCTATGTGCTCCTACTGAAGGTGGAACCACCCAAAACACCATCTCATATTGCTTTGTTCGTGATTTTATCAGAGCCCAGAGAGTGTGTCCCCCAAAAGACAGTCTGCTTGTGCCTGGAAATGGGGGTCTGACCACTGAGCTCACCTGGGCCTAGAGAATGGGTGTCTCCCTGTCTAGCCCTAACTGGTGGAATCCTGTATCAATACTACCTCCCCTAAAGTCTTTTGAAATAAAAATCCTTACAATCATGGCAAAAACCCTAACTAGATAATCATGGAAAGTGTATGGGAAAGAATGTGTGCTGAGCAGACAAGGTTGGCTGGACTGCGAGGTCAGCTGTAATGCAAGGTTGGCTGTAATGCAAGGTTGGCTGTACTGTGAGGTCGGCTGGACTAGGAGGTTGGCTGTACCATTTCAGCTCAGCGTCTCAGACTCTATCTTGGAGGCCACTTTTCTGGCTTCATTTTCCCACTCTTGTTTTTACATTTCATGTCTATAAGGTAGTTTTAAAATTAAAATGATTACCAAAATTTACTGCATTTGTGCAGTTATCAAACTTACTCTAGCGAGGGTCAGTTTAAAGTTATACTGGGAACAACAGGCAGAAAACAAGGGCACTCTGAATACAACAGCAAGCAAGACACCTGAAAATAATGTGCCTCTGACTCTGACAGCCAAAGCTCCTAACCATCGTCTCTACTGTACAGTCCACTGGTTGGGGTTGGGCTCACTCATTTCCTCGAGGAATAAGGCTTGATGTGGGATGATGTAATCCAGCCAACTTCACCACTGCAGTGCTGGCAAGCAGGATGCCCCAGCCCAGAGGCCAGCCCACTGTCCCTTGAGTTGTTGGTCAGGTCCTTCCCTCCACATTCTGAGGATAACCTCACCACTGGCTGGATCCTATGCATGTTTCAGGAAGTAGAGCAAGGGGCCTCTTCATAAGCAGAGTGTGACATAGTGTAGCTCAGGAGGTGGCCAGGTGTGTTATGATAGAGATCAAGGATCATCTGCTGGATCCTTGTAAAAGGCAGGAGGGCTGTCTGAGGTGGAGGTTCCAAGGCCAGCTGAGTAAGTTCCTTGGTCTGGGTGGGTCTGATACTGGAATACAGGACCTGGAAGGTATCTCAACTACTCCAGGGTAAAGGAGCAAACAGAGGTAACAGTGATTCTTATCAAGCAAGGGAAGAGATGGTGGCTGATCCCTCTCATTCTTTTAGCTGGGCCTTCTCCATTGTAGGGTTCTAGGGGCCCTTACAGTTCTCGCCTTGTGCCTCTTCATCAATTTGAAAAGGTGGTTTCAGTTACATTTTGATTTTCACTGTTTGGGTGAGGGACAATATAGCATTTTTAGCATTCCTTAGCTCTCTCTCTGGTGAATAATTTAGGTTCTACTCAATAACAGAAAACTTGAGGAGAAGGGCTGGCTCTTGAAAACTATGGGAGGCAAAGCTATGCTTCTTTCTGCAAAAGTATATAACTGTCCATTTTGAGTAAAAACTCCCTCTTAAGATCCCAGTAGTATTAACATTTGAATGACTCTTTTCATTTTAACCACTACTCTCTATAAAACACATTTTACCGGAATTTCTTTCTTCAGTAGGTCCTTGGTCTCAAGGATTGGAAGAATAAATCCAGGTACTACAGATCAGTGGTAAGATAGGATTTTATTAAACAGAAAGGAATACAGGAGTAAAAAGCACCAGAGCTTCTGGCAAAGTGGAAGACCCAAGCTGACCTCTCTCCTAAGGGTCATTTGTCTAGGGATATATTACATTTTGGCCAGGACTTTTCAAAGTTAATGAGTGTATTTACAAATGAATGAATGCAGTCTCTCCCCTGAAGCAAGGTTATTATGTCTTTGTAGTTTTTATGTCAGGGAAGCAATTAGGGTATGCTACCTTCCCAAGGTGGAATGTTTCAGGCTGCTTTGTTCACGACCTTGCTCAAGCCAGAAGCTGTGGCCTGGAAAGGGCAGCCTGTTTGTGCCTAGAGATGGGAGTCTGATTTCAGAGCTCACCTGGGCTTAGAGAATGTGGGGGGAGGTCCCTGTATAACCTCGATTGGGGGAATCCTATATCATACAGACCTTTGTCCATTTTACAAAAGCTATGTAACAAATCAGAGAAAAGATTTGGACAGAGATATTTTCTGGCAGTTCTGAAATTAAAACAATTAGGCAGCAGCTTGTTCCTCTGATTAATGGTGGACACGATTATTTGGGCTAGCCTAAGAGAAAACCAATTACATGTCTGGTAAAAATAATAATAAAATCTTCCCCCTGGATTCCTTTTACAGGCTCCGCAGCAGAGAGTTTCCATTTTGACTTGTGGAAACCAGGCTTTTGTAGAATTTCCTCACATTCCCAAGGATCTCACCTTCCCCTGAAAACAGTCTGAAGCAATGTTTCAGACTCTTTGCACCTCTGATGGGTGATTGCTGGGCCATTATTATCTAAATCAGTGTGAGATTTCAAAAGGGCGGGGCAAGAAGCTCAGGGACCTCCTCCTGGAGGGGAGGGTGATGAAGGAGAAGAAATGGAGAGTCTGGCTGCCAAGTAGAGCCAGGGTGTGCTCCTTGCTGTGGCCAGCAGGAGGCAGTGCTGTGCCACCTGAGAAGTGTCCTTGGAGCACCCCTGTGAATGGTTACCCAGCCAAAGATAAAAGACTATTCCAAGGCACTAGACAAAGGAAAATGGAGTCCCAGTTTGTGCAATTAAAATGGCTTTTATTTTATCTGGGTGTAGGTGGGGTGAGATCTCCAACCAGGAAGAAATCCACATGTGTGCAATGACAGATGGGGGTCTTAAAGGTTGGAAATGTGGGGTGGGGACATTCTGTTTCCTGGGTTGGACATCTGTTGTAGGGTGGGGGTTGGCCCATTTACCTTTCCCAGGTGGGACAGCGAGTGGGATAGGGTAGGAGTTTGACCCATTTACCTTTCTTAGTTGGGAGTCTAGTGGAAGAAGGTAGGGGGTTGATTCTTTTAGGTGGGGCCACCCTATTTGGGTGGGGTTTGACTCTATCACCCTGCACCATGGTGAGAGATGCAGAAATATGGGAAAACTTTACAGCAACTTGGTGTTGTCACAACATCCAAGGACATGGCTCACTGCACAGGATACCAACCAGGAACTTCATTGCACTCACAGGGGGAGTCCCACATAATGATAGTTATAAATAGTCGTGCTTTGTAGAACCATTTTAAGTGTGCATGGCATTTTAAGATGAACTGTGAGCAAGAAATGAATAACCACCTGAGAAAATTAAAGTATTGCTTTTGGAAGAGAGAAGCTAGGAAGAGAAGTGTTTCTTTGGATTATTGTGACATATTCTGTACTTTCCCAACAATTAGGTGATGATCTTGGTAGTGTACAACTGAGAAAGGTTATCACAGGACAGAGTTTGACTAAATGTTTTAAATTACATTTTTTGTCAAAGACAATCCATGGATAGGAAATGAATGGCCTTAAAATCAGTCTCTTTCATTGAAATAATTTTAAAGACAACTATAACTTTATATATTAGATTGATGAAATTGGCTACTGATGAGGGATTAAAGTTGAGTTTTGAAAAGACAACATTGCTTTTCTCAGTAGTGATCAATTTAATAAATGAATTACTTTGTGTTTGCTAAAATTGCTTTAAGATCTCTTCTTTCATTCCAGAGATCTCCATGAGTGATTGGTTTCTACACTGCTGATTTTCATTTAAACAGAATACAGGAACTATTTATATGAAACTTACTCCTCAAGAGAAACAGTCACATCAACCAACCTAAAGTAATTCATTTAACTAGCAAGAAGCAAGATCATTCATCACACTAAAAACTTAAATATTGGGTGGCACCCCTGTGACTCGAAGGAGTAGGGCGCTGGTATATTTTGGCCCCATATACAGGAAGTGGTGGGTTTAAACCTGGCTCCAGCCAAAAACTGCAAAAACAAACAAACAAACAAAAAAAAACTTAAATATTGATGTATGTGATGTTAATTCTAGAAGTATGTGCAGATATTTAATACAATAATTGCTCGTTCCTTCATAACTTATTCTTTAATTATGGTTTTAGAAAAACAAAAATTTATCAAGTAGAGCAATGATTTTCTGAATTAATTATTTATATGCATACTAGCAATGAAAAAAGCATGTAAGGATTAATTATTACTTTTCCTATGTTATAATATTATGCTTATCCTGGTTAATGTCTGTTGGATATAATAATGAAAACTTTGAACTTATATTTTTTATGTTCTTTGTATTTTATTTTCTGATAACCATTTTTATTATATTTTATAAAATCTTACGTTTAACTTTTTGGAAATTATACTGATAAAGGATACCTGAGGGTCAAATCTAGGCAAACAGAGGTCTTCTCAAGGAGACCCCAAGGATACACCCCAGGGTCCTCCCCAGGGTGACTCAGCTCTTAGGAATTTGTAGACTTAACTTCCCAGGACCTGGAAATTTCCACATCTGTGAAATCCTATAGTTCTGAGGAGGCTGGAGCAGCTTCTCCAGCTTGACCAAACTGACTTGTGAGAAAGGTACCTGTGGATTGGAACTTTTTAAGGGGCATAAAAAGGAGAAGACTGAGCCTGTTGGGGAGCACAGCCATTTTGAATTCTTCTATGCCATTTGCTCTGCTGGAGGAAATAAAGCCCTTCCTCTTATAAACATGGTGTTTGGGTGCTCTTTCTCTCCATTGGGCCTCATCTTATTGCAGTATTTCCTATCTATCCATTGCCACAGAGAGGGTGAAAAGCCCTTCATTCCAGCCCTCCACGCAAATTACATATGCTTCCTGGCTGAACCACTCATCCTGAGTCTGTGACCTGCTTGGACATTTGTTAAGTTGCCCAATAATGGCATTCAATACATCCATTTCTGCTTACCGTGAGTAAAGTAAGGTCTGGGTTTTGGAGTCACAGCCTCCTAGTAGGCTCTCCTCATTCTTTCTCAACCTTTCTACACACTGTGGCCTGAGTAACTCTTTAAAGTCAAGTTTGAGCTTAGTTTTTTGAGACATCTTTGAATATCTTCCCATTACTAATCAGAAAAAGAAAAAATCCAACATATGTCTTAAAGACTGAAATGGCAACTTTTTCCTTCTTTTCCAGCTTCAATGTCAGCCACTTTCGAAATTACTTTCCATGGTTCACCAATATTTGCCTTTTTTTCTCCAGTTACTTACACAGTTCATACAATACCCTCCATCCAGCAGTTTTCTTCTCAGCAGACAATGGTCTACCTTTTATTTAAATCCTATCGTTCCTTTGGAACTCTGCTCAAAGGTCCTCAAGGATGCACTCTGAAGAGCTCAGGTTTGGTTGACAACTGGTTTTGAGTCTGGGTAGCCCTATATGCTTTCATTTCATGTTCTTTGTGGAAAGAAGTTTGTGAAAAACATGTGCATCCTCCATAAGCTGCCTAATTGGTCTACTATGCATCCTCCATCACAAAATAAGCCGCCTGATTGGTCCACTATTTTCTCCATGTCCTCAGTGCCCTGACCAATGCAAAGCACAGAAGAGACAGTGAAAGTCTCAGTGAGCACCTCCACTGCTGACAGAGACTATTGGCCTTTCTGAATGTCAAGGAAAATATTTTTAATTTTAATTTTAATTATTTTTGAAGACTCCAAATTATTTATTATACAGGAACATCATTATTTATTTTAATGACATTTTAATATGGTTATATTTTTGTAATAATGTGACCATCCTTGGAACCAACCCCTACAACAAACACTAGAGTCTTTGGAGGGACCATATTGTCCCGACCCTCTGAAAACCAACTCAGAGAAGATGATCACCTTAAATTCCATATTTATTTTCCTCTTGCTTTCCATAACTTAATATACTTTTTATTTTAAATTTTAGATTTTCAGAGCATTTGTAAAATTAATACAGAGAGTTTCCATGTACCCCAGTCCCAGTTCCTCTAACATTAACATCTTACATTAATATAGAATATTTGTAACAACTGGTGAACCAAAATTAACAGAACAGAAGAGGCACTATCTACAGATTATCTTAGTTGTCATCTCACGTTCTTTTTCTATTCTAGGATCCCACTTTATTTTTGGCTGTCCTGACACTGTAAGGTCTTCTGGAAGACAGTTCCTCAGACCTTCCCTGCTTTTGCCAACCTTGATATTGTGGAGCACTGCTCAGATATGCTGTAGAATGTTCCTCCACTATCTAACGTATTTCTCATGATAACACTAGGGTTATGGGCTTAAGGGAGGAAGACCACAGTTGTGAAGTCCTGTTCACATCACATCGCACTGAAGGGCAACCTGACTTATCATTGTTGGTGTTAAATGTATGACTGGGAAGACCCAGTGTTTACTAAATTTCTCCACTTTTCCACACTGTACTCTCTGGAAGGAAGTTAGTGTGTTCAGCACACAGTTAAGGAGTCACGATTAAGGCTTCCCCTCCTTGACAGGACAGCACCTGTATAAACTATTTAGGGCTTTTCCACATGAAGCTTTGACTTTTATCCCCTGTTTGTTAACTTACATAAATATGAACTCATGGATTTTTATTTATTCATAGCATTGTAGTCCAACATCATGTACTTTATTTGTTGCTAAAACTGTTTCAGGTGAACCATTTTACCAGGCCCTTGTTTTGTTTTGTCTATCTGGCACTTCTTTCTTTTTGGCTCTACAGAATGCTCCAGACTCTCCCTGTGTATTCCATGCCCCAGTTTTAGAATCAGCCAGTTCTTCAGGGATCGTTGGTACTTTTTACTGAAGAGGACTATTTAGGAACCAGCATCTGGGTACAGAGTGTACCTGTTATTACTCAGGTTTCATTGTTTCTAGGTTCTGGCAGCTGACAGGCAAAAGAAAGTTTGTTCATACTAACCCAAGAGTGTAAACATACTTACACACCCATCTATATCTTTACTAAGCTAAACATAATTTCATATCGTGTTTTCAATTCTAATCTGATACCTCTGATTATTCTCTACTTCTCTTGATTTTTCTGTAACCCCTAACTCCATCATTGATAAACTTGGCTCCCGCGATCTGCAAATCATTTACTTATTTTTTTACTTTCCATTATGCTGGTGTTAGAATTTTTAAGCAATATTTCAGTGAGAACCAATTTTACCTACTGGAGTGCAGTTTATGTTCTGTTTATTTTCACATTAGTATTATAGTCTGTACTCATTTCCAAAGTTACTTAGGCCAGAAATTCTCTCTCCATTTCTTTCAGAGAGGCTATTTGTTATATTTAGAATGCAGTTATATATTTTTTGTTACAATCTGCATTCTGCCCTAACCTTGCCCAGCCTCTTAGATAATTTCCTTTAATTTCATGCATTAAAATACATTGTTTCTGAGGTAAACTTCTATGGGTTTTGACATGTTTATAGTCTCATATATCCATCATTATAGTATCACACAGAGCAATTTCACCACACTAAAAAGAACCTTCTATAGTCATGTTTGCAAACTCCTGGCAGCCACTGACCTTTGCTCTATCATTGTCATTTTGTCTTTTCCAGAATGTCACATGAATGGAATTGTGCAGCCTGTAGGCTTTTCAGAGTGGCTCTGTTCCCTTAGAAATGTACATTTAAGATTCACCCATAACTTTTGATGGCTGGATAATCATTCTTTTCTGTAGATGCAGTATTTACAGTTTATTTATTTATTCACCTATTGTAGGGCATTTTGGTTGCTTACAGTTTGGGGCCGTTAAAATAACGGTGCTGTAAGCATGTGTGTATGAGTTCTTGCTTAGATAAAATTTATGAAATCGGTTGGTTAAAGATGAAGGAGAACAAATGTTGGACCAGATGATAAGGATGTAGTTGGCTTTGTAAAAACTGACCATCCAGAGCAGCAGGATCACTTTGCTGCCTGTCAGTGTGAATGAGAATTCCTGTTGCTCCATGACTTTGCCACCAATTGGATGGATTTTCGCCACTCTGAGGCGTCTATAATGACGTAGCATCATTTCATTACAAATAGTATTGATCATCTTCTCACGCGCTTGCTTGAAGTGTCTGTTCAGGATTTTGACCCTTCTAATTGAATTACTTATCATATTTTAAAGGTTTTGAGTTGTAGATATTCTTCTTTGTGTACATTCTGGAGACCATTCTTTTATCAGATATGTATTTTACCATCATGTTCTCTTAATCTATAGTCTGATCAGTCTCTTAAGAGTACTTTTGACAAAGAAATTTTTAGTGTTAATGAAGTCCAACTCATCTTTCATAAATCATGTTTTTAGTGTTAATACAAACCTCCTTGGTAAATTCAAAGTCATACATATTTTCTCCTATATTTTCTTTGAGAAGCTTTATAGTTTTTCATTTCACTTTTAGGTCTATAATCTATTTTGAGTCATTTTTTGTGCTTGATGTAGGGTCTGTGTCTCAGCTCAGTTTTTGCATAGGAATATCTAATTGTCCCTTCATTTGTTAAAAAACAGATCCTTTCTCTATTGAACTGATGTGCTCCTTTGTCAAAAATCAGTTGGCTTTATCTAATTTTGTGATTTCTATTGAGTTATATTTATTGATCTCTGTGTTTATAATTTTGTCAATACTATACTGTCTTCATTAAAGTGGTTTTAATGGTAAGTCTTGAATAGCAAGTCCTCCAACTTTGGTATACTTCTATATTACTTTTGCCTATTCTACTTTTTTTGTCTTTAAGAATAAATTTTAAAATGAATTTGTCAAATCTTTTCTTTTTTTTTTTTTAGCTGAGGGTAGGTTTGAACCCACCACCTCCAGGATATGGGGCCGGCACTCTACTCTTTTGAGCCGCAGGTGCCACCTCAGAATTTGTCAAATCTTGAAAATACCTTGCTGGAATTTTTATTGAGATTGCATTGAATCTATATATCAAACAGTGATGAACTGGCATGTTAATAATGTTAAATTTAAAAATTTTTGAATGTGGAATATCTTTCTCTTTCCATCAATCCTTTATTTCTTTTGGTGTTGTTTTATAATTTTTCCTATACAAATCATGGAAATTCATCAATTAATCATTGTAATTCCTCATGTTGACAGATTAAATAAGAATAATATGATCTTAAGAACTGATGCAAAAGATAATTTCACAAAACTCAACATTCATTCTTGATAAAAATCCCCCCCCCCAAAAAAAAATAGCACTAGAAGGAAAACTCCTTGACACAATAAAAATATGTCATACAAACATACAAATGATTCATAAGTAGTGGAGAGAGACTGGCACCCCCACACCTGGAAGCAAGGTGACGATGTCTTCTCACTCACATGCAGCATGGAATGGGAAGTGCTCCCTGCTGCAATAAGATAAGAAAATGAAATAAAAATAAACACAGCTTGAAAAGAAATGAATAAAATTGTCTTTATTTGCAGGTAACACGATTGTTTAGGTAGAACCCCTCCAAAATCAAAAGAAGTCTCCTGGATTTAAAGGGAAACTACATAAAGTCACATGACACAAGGTTAATATGCTTTCCTATATATCAGAAACCAAGAATTGGGATGTATAATTTTAAAAATAATAATATTATTTAAATAGAACAAAAAATTTGAAGTATTCATACATAAATCCAGTAAGCTTTCCTTTATTATTACTGCTTCCATCTATACATCTTTCATGATCTTTTTTTATATATTGCTGAAATTTTTAAACTACGTTCTTTTAAGTAGTATATTACTATCATTCTAGAATGCCACCAAGAGAAAGAAATATAAGTATTAGATTTTTCATCTGAAAAATAATATGTGAAGACAAAAATTTTCTATAAAAATTCACTTTGCATGGATAGATGTAAACAGGAACTCTTAAGCACTACCAATGAGTATGAACAATAGCTCAACATCTCGAAAGAAAATAAGTGGTGATTTCTATTAAAATACAAAGTGTTACATAAATATAAACATTCCACTTCCTTAAATTTATTCTAAAACAATAAATACTTACATAAAGTATCTACATGTATATATTAGCTGCATGTATGATCCTATTCATTTAGAATTACAGGACTCTGTATGTTTGTACAGGTGTAGAAAGACAGAGACAAAGACAGAAAGACATTCACCAAAACTATCTAGGTTTTATTCTTTAAGGGGATTTTTATATAATTCTATCGTATTTAGCAATTTTATAAACGTGTATTATTTTTATTATTCAAGATATAATAAATTTCTTTAATAGTTAAGAAAAATGTGCTTATTAACTCCTCTCAAGGCAAAGATAGTAATGATTAGCATTATTTTACTTCTTTTTCTACTTCTTAATTCAAAGTAGTGTTGAAATTTAAATGTATTTTTTAGATATTTTTATAAATAGTTCTCATTTTTCATAATTATACTATAAACACAAAAATAAGCCTAATTCACTGTTAATTTCTTCCAATATTCACCATCTATCTTTTTCCCTCTCTCTTTTTTTTTTTTAACCAATATATCTGACTAGCTCTTGGATCATACATCTTTTTCAAGAATTATTTCTCCATTCTTGACATATATTGAAATGTTAAGATGATTCGGGGAGAATTCACCTGCTCAGAGCTTATGCAAGAATCAGTTCTCATACCAACTTTTCTTTTCCCAAAACAATCAAGAACTGTACAGTGCTCTTGTGCAAATATTATGTAATAAATCAAATAATACTGTGATTGATACTGTGGGATACTGTGCATGCAATACTAAAAAGGGGCATACTTGTGAATAAAATTAGGGAAAAAAATAAATGTGTTTATTACTTGAACTGTTATTTTGAATTAATTAAATTAAGTGTAGATGCAAAAAAAAAATTTAAATGTGATGAAAATTTGACCTGTTGAAATCTATTGAAATGAAAAGGGGTTGGCTAAGAAAAAAACGTAGGAGAAACTGTCCGTAAATAGGAAAAAGGAGTAAGATCACTATGGTGAGGTGTTATCAATAACCTGGAAGGCAGATGTGAGACAAATTCTTAAAATTCAGAAGAAGAAAGCAAAGAGTGAATAGAAGGAAAGCGAAGGCAACACACATGAAGGAAAAATGCCAATAACTGGTATTTCAGAGGAAGATGTGAGACCCTCACAGAATGCATTCGGGCCAGGCAGTCGGCCCCTTCCTTCTGAGATAACGTGAGGCAGAGGTGTGACTAGGTAGATGGAAAGCAACCCTGGAGCACCCCACGGACTTCTCTTGTGTGGGTGCATTTGTGCATATAATATGCTTCCACTTGTTTCTGAAGAACTTTCTAAGTGGTAAAATTAAACTAAACATTTATCTCTGCTTTTTTAAAGGAAAACTTGTGGTAATTTTTTAATATTGTGATACAACTTTATCAATGAAACAAGTTTACATTAGCAGTAGGCACCCCAAGGAACATAAACCGAGTTTGTGTAAGCAAGGAAGTCCTTTGCACTTACCAACACAGTGGATGAGCTGGCAGCGTGTGCTCAGCGTGGGAGGGGTGCGGGAAGGGGCTGAAGAGGGGCTGATCTGTTTTTAGGTTGAATTCAAAGCTGTGTTTGGAGATAATTTTGATTTCTTTGGGGAGTTTACACTAGAAGAAGCTCCTTCTCTTTTTAAAAGGATTGAAAACTTAGGATCAAAAAAAAAAAACTTCAAAGTTTTCTTGCCTTTTCATAGTTTCTGTTCATAATCCATTTTGAAGGGTGTTTCAGGAGATGTGAAGGCTTTTTTGAACCCATTTGTCAACCTTTTCTAAGGCCTCTGGTCATTTTGCACTCAAACTGCACTTAAAAAAATTATACATAATATAGAAAAACACCACTAAGGCGAATTAAAGGCTGTACATGAGAGGGCCTAGAGGTTTGTAGAAAGAGTGTGTACCCACAGCAGACTGAGCATTCCAAAATGCTGCCCCTCCACTCCCCTTTCCCAATATTCATGCAACCAAAATGTTTTGGTTCCTCTACACATGACACGCATTTCCCTCTTTTCACATGATTCTACCTCACTGAAAATTGTGAGGTCCTGGGTGACCGTGACCCTATATGAGATAATAATGCCCAAGTGCCACTCTCCACATGTATTTAGACAGAGTGTCTCAGTAATGAAAAAGTCACTGAAGACCAAAACAAAGTAGCATAATTTTTTTTTTAACAGCGGTTGTGAGACAAAGTTGTTAATTAAACAGTTGTTTTCTTTAAGAAAAAAATAATAGGTTGATTTCATATTAACTTATGCAATATTAAATGCCACTTACAGTAGAATAATTTCCATGACAGCAGTTCATCCTTTAGAGGTCAAATGTTTCTGTGTTACTTCTGATCCTTCAGACATAAGGACATACCCTGGGCCACTTCCCCTCCTGGTAGCAGCTTCCCGTGGGGTGGTAACACTTCCAGTCTTTGCAGTTGCCCCCGTGCCTTCTTAAGTCCCTGTCCTGCCTGTGGCTGGCCCTAAGCTAAATGTGAATTACATGATGGAATCCTCGGCCCATTTTCTGCTCCAATACAAGATTTTCCCCTCGCAGTATGACTTGAATGCTATAAATGAAGATTCTAGACAAATTTAACACCATGTAGAAACTACTTTTTTCCCATTTTTTCACTTTACAATACATAAATGTTATGAACATGTGCTGTAGGGCCCATTTCTTTATTTCAATACTGAAAAGAGCCATGAAGAGAGTGTTAAGAGAAAATAGACCCTGCTGCCCAGTTAAGACCAGAAATCATGGAGTTTGGCTGGAAAACAGGAAATAGGCACAGGTGGGTGTCAGGGTATTTCAGTAGATGAGAGCAATCAGCCGATTTCAAAAGTAGGGTCACATAGTACCACAGACAGGAGGGGCAGCACAAATGACTCGGGAACTGCCAGCTGTGATAAGTCTAATTAGCACTGACACGCTCTTGTTATAACATCTGTGACACATCTACTTGCAAAAGAAGGGAAATGTGACTTTGGAATATAAAGTTCTATGGATCTTTACGTGATTGTTTTTCAAACAGACAGATAAGCAGCAATTTAGAGGAAGTTGATTTAATAATAAATTACAATACAACAGAAATCTGTTTAGATCATGGATTATTCAAATTCAAAAAATTAATTGATGGATAACAAAGAAAATTAAATAGAAAATATTGGAAAATTTCACCAATTTGATAGGGCATGCATTTTCGAAGTTATAGTAATCACTTCATTTATATATTTTCACACTAGTGCTAATTGCTGGATTAAATATTTACTAAATATTATTTACTTAAAACTTTCAGGACCTGTGAACAATCTCTATTACACTGAAGATCGCATTTGTTGTTTTTGAAATGGAATAGTTTTAAAATATTTCAAAGGTAAAATTAAAAGGGTAATGTGTTTATCAAAGAGAATAGCTTTCATCTCAAGTAAAAACTTTCATACTTAATTTCCACTTGAGAAAACAATGAACACAACAAAATATATATATCCCAAAACAAAAATAGACATTTTGGTAGCTAAAATTCTTTTAATATAATTGAAACCATTGTGTCTACATAGATGATATATATATCTAAAATTCTGGCACTATTTTTTTCGGTTAAAAATAAGGTCAATTCTGGGTTCTACTTAGGAAGATTTGGAAGAAGCAGTAGAGTAGTCCAGACTTCTGGTCATTAGACTTGAACCAAATATCAGTAAAGGGATGCTGAATGAGTGGTGTTTCCTTGAGGAAAAGTATGTGCTCTTTTCATGGAATAAGAAGTAGTAAACCCAGGAAGGGATCAGTGAGGAACAACCACAGGGAGCGTTGACAAAGTGGGGACACACAGGAAGGCTTGGCCCCTGTTGTTCCAGGGCGACAGAAGTAAGGGTGGGGGAGTCTGAGATTGATCCAGTGTAGTAATGGAGGTAGAGGGATGGTTCACCTGGATGTGGCACAAATTACTTCCATGAAGTACGAGCATTGTCTCTTTCATGAAGTCTTCTGGAGCCCAGCCAGCAATGCTGGGGAGGACTTAGCAAATCACTAGCCTAAAGGAGAACGGAAGGAAAGTTCTACAGCGACATCTCCACATTCACATTGGTTGACACTGTGTTCACTGAGCTTGAAGAAACCAGTTGTATGGAGCTTTCCTCATGCTTCTGTCCATTTTTCTTAACAATGTTCTCACAGTTGGCTTCCAATATAGATTTTCTAGAGAATATATCTTAGTCATTGGAAATATTTCTTATATATTATATATTGCTTTGTGTTAATATGGACCATGTTGACCTGGAACTGGTGTTTCAGTCTTTGGGTGTGGGCACTGATCTGCAATGGACTTGCTCCCTCTGGTTGTGTGCAGACAGTGAGCTCATGCAAGACTCAGGTCGCATGTGCTGTAGTTTGTCGCTGCCAAGCCCGCTCAAGTCTGAGAAGGCCTGTTAAGAAGATCAACTAGTTTTGCTGAACATTCTTAAATTCTTTATTTCATGACCCTTAAACCAAAATAAACAATCACATATAGCTTCTCATAGTAGACCCAAGACGATTGCTATTTATATGCAGTTTTTCACAAAGATTCTACCATGTATTGTCCTTTTAAATGTCTCATTAACCATCTTAAGGCCCTTACTGCAGCATGCTCAGCCACAACGCTGAATAGATCAGTTAATCAAAAGTTGGTTTATTTACAGAGCTGCAACATCCAGATACGCGGGATAATTGGATTCTTTTCTTTCCTTTTTTAAATTCGGTTTTCACTTATGGAGCACCTCCTCTGGGTAAGGCACTGTGTCAGTCTTTCTGTAATGAAACATAATTTGCCACTATAGGAAGTCACAGCAAATGGCAGGATGTGAACAGACTTATGAACCAAACATAAATTAAAAGCCACACTTCGTTATAACAACAAAAACAACCTGGGGCCCTATATGTAATACTCTGTGCTTATTACTGTGGAAATGTGTTCCTTTCTGGGAGGCAAGGACGATACATGAAATACCTAGCAACTCACCAGGCAGACACACCGCCAGGCAGTCACACCGCCCAGCAGATACACCACCAGGCACAAAGCTGAGGCCAGAACACCTGTGAGCCTGTGCCAGGTGTGAAGCTCCAGCTGCTAGGTGGGCATGTGTAGAGAGGACCCTGGTCGCCGGAGCATTGGGGCCCCTTAGGCAGAAGCTTGTCAATGTTGCAGATGAAGTAGTTGAATATTAACCTGGATAATATATGATGCATTGTTTTTCTCTTTTTTCAGATGATGAAATTTGGGATTTAAAGTGGTTATTTCCCAGTAGTCACAGAACTAAGACATGTTGGAGCTGGAAATTGAATAAAATACTGTCTGATTTCAAAGTTCATGCTCTTAATTTCTCTTTCATATTTGATTCAGTAAGTGAACAAACACCCCTCAGATTTCTAGGAGGAAGAAAGTGTCTTGTCTCACTGAAGAGGTTTGAGGACACGGCAGAGAAGTGACAGTTTGTCTGGGCCTTAAAGGGGGAATGAGATTTCAGCACACATTTGCACCCTCGATGTAATTGATAGAAGATATGTAAGCACACTGTTTTCCCCAGATTTAATCACTCAAAGCTTTGGGTGAGTCATGGACTCTTCTATTTATGTCTCTGCCATGATGAAAAGAAATTCTCATTAGTACTTAATCCTGAATTAGATATTCCTAAGCTCAGTTGCTCAATTTTCAAGGGGCAATTAATTTGATACTTTGATTTAAACTCTTTTAGTTCATTAGCCTCAATCTTTATAATATTTAGGAGTACTGTCTAAAATGCTTAAATTTTTGAAAAATTGTTAGATATGAACAGATTTCTCATTAAATGAGTCTAGAGTCCAGAATGCCAGGACTGGGCAAGAAACTGCTTCCCTGGGTGAGGAATCTTATTCATTTTGGCCCCTGCTTTGCCTCGGCTGTGGCAGGTCTCCAGGCCTTCACCCCATCAGGTTATTCATCCGGCCTGAGCACCTTTGAATCTGCCCTGGCCCAGCCTGTTTGGAGGCCGCATAGTCCTAATGCTCTTGTGATGTGAAGTATTTTCTGCTATTGAAAGATGTTTTACCTTGTTCCTGTCTGTGCCCATTGGAGCTGGAACATGAGGGCATCCAAGGCACCGGACAAGTCTGTGAGGGCCCAGGTGACAGCACCACATGTTACTGATGAGTGCTTCTGTGTTTACATTTAATGGGGAAGAGACATCTTCACTGTGTTCATGAGACCTGAAAACTAGAATTGAGACACTTGTAAGGCGGCTCATTTCCAGCAAGATTTCTCTATTTATGAAGGTATCTGAGTCCTTCTGCAATCAAATGCTGCCTGCTACCCATGTGTGGGTTGGGGCCAGGCCATCCCTTGGGCCACATTGCACTTCACTTGATCCTGACATTATGCAAACCTAGGGCTAGCCTAGCCATGGCCATTCTAACACCATCTCTAGGCCTTCCAGCTGTTTCTGCAAAGCAGCTTTACTCATAAGTGAATTTTTCTGGTAGCTACCACCTCTAGTTCTTGAGCCTTTCATATATTACTGGTGTGTTTACTGGTGTTCCCTGAAACAAAGGCAGGAAGGAAGTATGCTTCCCATGTGTACTGAAACGGAGTTAAATTTGTGTGCATGGCGATCAGTAGGGAAAGAAGAAAAGGTTAGTAGAAAATTTATTTGGCAAAAATGAGTAAAGATATAGCTGACAGAAGTCACAAGTGTACCTGGTACGTATGTTCATGCCAAAAATTACATCTTATTTATCTCTGTATCCTCAATCTGACTAGTAGTTGGATATCATTCAATAACTGCATGCTAAATTAAACTGATAATATTTGTGTAAATTTGTAGACGCAAGAGAATATGCCAACAGAGCAAGAAAAACAGAAGAGTCTGGGGAGAGATAAAATGAATTTGGCAGTGAGAGTACTAATTAAATATGGATGGGCAAGCCACAGATAAGAAGCATGGGGCAGGGAGTGAAGCGAATTAGAATCGGAATCTCTGGCTTCTGGACGTGCATGATTTGACCTACTCTGTCCATCATCAGGCTGTGTCTCCAGCAGGAGTGCAGGAAGGATGTAGGTCTGGGAGCACCACTCAGAGTAAACACAGAGGGATGGTATCTTTTCTTTTTTCAATGTCTGATCCTAAATATGTACATGTGGCTTATGGATGGTGCCACATAGATTTTTCATTGTGTGTCACAACCAATAATCCCAAACCTTACTTCATTTTCTCTGACTCTCCTACACAGATTTTCTCAATCAGCAGAATGGCTGCCCTCCCAGACACCGTGGGCTCTGCATGCAGCAAGGTGATTGGGTCTTCACTGGAGGCACCTAGGCAGGGAAGTGCTGTGCCACTTCCCAGATACCATGACTGTGTTCGCAGAGGTTTCAGATGTGCACTTTTGCCCTTGGTTCCACCAGCCCCAAAGCCAAAGGTATTAACAGCTAATAGCCATGTTAACAGTTGTGTTTCTGATGTGGCCCAAAGCAATTTCCTTGCACCTGTATCTCAGGAAACCCTTGGTTCTTCTAGGATTGTCAATTGTTTGTATCATTCTCTCTTCCTCGTTCTTGCAAGCTCCTCAAGGGTAAAAAATGAAATAAAATGGGAGGAGTGACATCCTAATTTTCAGTAAAAATCCTTAGGAATGAGGACTAGAGCAGAATGATCTACAAATAGATACTCATAATGATGAGTGAGTGAGCAAAGTAGGCTTATTTTTATGAGCACTTTAATAGATGTCCTTACTTGGAGGCAACTAAAGAGCTCAATTTGACTAAATCTGCAAGATTCAATTGATCTATATCCAATAAAATAGAATACAATTAAGAAATGAAATTTAGAGATTACCTACTGACTAGGACTCAATCCTATTTGATTTTTAAAAGCAAAGACCAGAGAGTTTACTGCTTGCCTAATGACACACCATCAGTTAGCAGTGGACTCTGTTGGACAAAATGGGCCAGGGCTGTCATCTGCTCCACAAACAGAGCTTGTGGGCACACATAGCCCATTCAGTGGAAGCAGTGCTATTTTATCTGCTTTAAATTATTATGCTGCCAAATTCCTTGAATAAACCGTTTCACAATTAAATATATTTTAAAAGCTCCACTGGAGAACTTTGGTTTATAATTCCCGTGACTTAGAATTAGTACATGAGTAAATAAAGGTATTTTTTTTTCTCGGTCCAAAAGGTAAAAGTAGGCTTCTCAGTTCCTTAGCCCCAGCACGTGATCATGATCATCATTTCTAACATCTGTAATTATAAGATAAGTTATTGAATATGTCTGTTATGTATTTATGGGGAATCAAAGAAAGTAAAGTTGGTTCCATCCAGTCTCATTAATCTTAAAATCATTACCCCTAATACACACACAAGTCTGTTCTTGAAAACCCCAATGGCTAACAGCACATGAAAAAATGTTCAACACCTCTAATCACCAAGGAAATGCAAATCAAAATCACAATGAGATATCACCTAACTCCAGTGAGAATGATTCATATCAAAAGTCCCAAACCCACAGAATGCTGGCAACCTTTATGGAAAGTAATGTGGAGATTCCTCAGAGAACCATAAATGAACCTGCTGTTTGATCCACCAATCCCCCTACTAGGCATTTACCCAAAGGAAAAAAAAAAGACAATTTGTCATAAAGATACTTGCACTTGACTGATTATAGCTGCACAATTCACAATCCCAAGAATGGAAACAACCCAAATGTCCATCAATATTAATACATAAATGGATTGATAAAATGTGGTATATGTAGACCATGGACTACTACTCAGTCATTAAAAAATGGTGACCTAGTACCTTTGGAACAACATTGATGGAATTGGAGACCATTCTCCTAAGTGAAGTACCACAAGAATGGAAAAACAAACACATATACTCAATACTAAATTGGAACTAGTTGATCAACATTTATGTGCAAAACTCAATGGAATTCAAGTAGGAGGGAGGGGGAAAAGGGGACAGGTAAACTCACACCTAAAGGGTGCATAGCATACTTTCTGGGTGAAAGGCATTCTTATAAATTTGATTTAGAAATATGCAAAAATAAACTACATAACCAAAATGTGTATACACCCATAATATTCTGAAATTAAAAAAAAAACAAACCCTATAACTTCAGTTATTTTTACACTTGAAAAATTGAGAGAATTTTGGAATATACTTAGAAGCTAGAATTTATCATTAGTAAGTAGTGTCTTGGGAAAAATAAAAATGATTATTTGTGTGCTTTTAATTATTCACTGAATGTTCAATAGACTCAAAGTGACTGTTTTGTCCAGTTGTGATGAGAATATCTCACTATTGGCTAATCAACTCATAGCATCTCGAATCTCTCAGCTCTCCCTTAAATCCCAGCCACTCCCAGGTACCAAGTAGCAGGCTCACTGGGCCACTGACAGGTAGCTTTCTAGCATCATGGCTAGTGTGAATGCCCATTGGGCTTAGCTGGAAAGATTCCTTGGCTTCAGACTCAATCCATCCCATGCTGTACCTGGACCCTGGCTTTTCCAGATCATGCCAGAACTTTCAGTTCTATTCAGTTTGGATATACGAGGCTGGAGCTTATGACATAAACTGTGAAAACCGCTTTGGTTTCTAAAAACAAGACATTTTAGCCTTACAAATAGTCATAAATCAGGCCCCATCTCAGTATCTTAGCAATTACATTAATTGAATATTGACCTTTAAAGCAAATCCTTTTAGTGATTCTACCCATCCCATTTATAAGAGTTCTTTCTGTTACAGTTTTATCTCTACTTGAAAGATGTTACCTTAAAAAATTATTATTTTTAGTAGTATTGCTTTCTACATTTACAAAGATAATTCCCCTCTTAAGATAACTTCATTTTAGAAATATGGAACCTCCCCCTCAGCCAGGTCTTTCTTCACAGTTCCTTGTTTCTGGTGTGCTGCCTTTGCAGACTTTCCCGAGTACCACCGGAAGGACAGAGCGCTGTTTGTGACTTAGGTGGTCTATTTTTTTTCCTTATTTAATTGCTCTCTTCTCTAGGGTAGGATTATAATTAATTAATGATGGGCAAGGCATGATAAAGAATAGTCATTTTGAGGTGTAAGGGAAGCTAATTAAGGCCTCTTCTGTATAAAATGAGTAGAAGAGTTAGTTAATATATCTTTTGCGAATAAATAAAACATAAGAAATTAAAGACTGGGGACCAGGCCTACAGATGTTATTCTTGCCTGAAATTCTATAACCTTCAATATTTCTGCCATTCATCAAAATTTGTGTTATTACAAGGTCCATCTAAAGACTTTGAATGTGACCTAGCTTGTCATTTAAACTCAAACACGCTGCAGAATGCTGCAGAGGCCTTATGAGGCCTGTGCTGTGGTGTGATTTTTCCACCCATCAGGTTGGCCTTGGTGAAGCCAGGTCACCTCCCTGTATTGCCCTGTTTTATGTGTGATCTCTGCTGATTGCTAGAGATAATCTCCAATTTGTTTGCAGTTTCGAAATATGTGAAATTGGGTAACATACATGCACACATTTTAGAAAAATATTCAATTTCTGAATAGCTTCTTAAATAAATCTGTTTCTTTAGCTGGTGCATTTCAGACCTTGCTAATCTCACTGTTTCTCTTTTCATCTTCAGGGATAACTATTATCACCTCTCACATTAACTTTCTCTTTAGGTTTCTGAAATTATCACTTAACTATTTCCCTTTTGCCCTAATACCACTGATCTATTTATAAGACAATTTCATTCTTTCTATGCTCCAAATCCAGTTTTCATTTTGTTTTTCCTTATACACCTAAGTTTTTAGTTTTAGTCACGATTAATTCTTTCTGTGAGACACATGACAAAAACATTTTTATTTTAGTTATAAAATGCAATAGCAACAGGAAGATAAAAAGCCATTTTAGAAAGTACAAGAGGTTGGAAAGCAAAGAATAGATATAACCCCCACCCAACCAGACCTTTAAGCCTGGCTTTACCGTAGCATTGGATACGAGCTGGGGGCATTATTGAACTTTGACTTTCAATGTTAACCCACCAGTGTCAATGTAATTTCCTAAGTTTATTTCTAATTAGGCATATGTAACTTCAATTATTAGAAATAAAATGCTATTAAATCATCGTCAAGGAAATCGATACTAATAATGCAAGAGACGGCAATAATGAGAACACAAATCCACCGTCAGCCTCCAGTCATTACAGAGGGACATTTATTAACCTTAGTTTCAGTGAGCTGCTCCTTGAATGTAGGTTTGGGGATTAGGTAAGAGAGAAAAGGTGAAAGAGACTTTGTACTTTATCCTCTGAGCTCACCTGGTGCAGGGGTGACGGATGGTCATTATAGTGGGCTGTATTAATTTATTTGATCTCTCACATATTTCTGGAGGTGATTTCTCATACATCTGACACACTACGGCAAAATACAAGCATTTAAATCAAGTCCTGTGGAAAATTTTTAGCTTTAAGAAAGATACTAACCTTAAGGGACATTCATACAAAAGCAGGAAATATCACCATAAAGAAAAAACAAAACGTGATGTCAGCAGAGCAGCAGAGTCGGCAGCTCCAAGCCCCAATCTCTGGCAGAAACATTAAAAGGCAAGTGGGAATTGTGATAGCCCACTCCTTCAGAGCCCTGGAACACAGTTAAAGGTTTACAACAATCACATAAATGGTCAATCCAGAAAAATAGCAGTTTAATAATGGTAGGAAAATTTTGTGGCATTTTTACTTTTATGTACATCTACTCTAGCCACCATCAGTTAAATTTCAACTGGAAGATTATTTGCAGCAGTCAGCATTTTGCCTGCCCTGCCCTCCTCACTGCATGGTAGCAGTCTTCCAGATAGCAGCCCACGTCCCCAGCAAGCGACTATGGAATATTCGCTACTGGCATCAGAGAAAGCACAGAAAACCTTATCTGCAAGTTATTGTGAAGGTCTGTTGTTAACTAGCTGGGGGAATATCTGACACAAAGTATTCTGTTTTGCTCAACTCAGAGCTTTTTTATTTTATTTTATTTTATTTTATTTTATTTTATTTTATTTTATTTTTGAGACAGAGCCTCAAGCTATTCCCCTGGGTAGAATGCCATGGCATCACAGCTCTTAGCAACCTCCAACTCCTGGGCTCAAGCGAGTCTCCTGCCTTAGCCTCCCAAGTAGCTGGGACCACAGGCGCCTGCCACAACGCCCGGCCATTTTTTGGTTGCAGCCATCATTGTTGTTTGGCGGGCCCTGGCTGGGGATTC
>CAUYQV010104519.1:0-15388 GCA_963574575.1 Galagoides demidoff | reverse complement strand
GTGAATTTTTTTTTAGTAGATTGCTGTCATTGTTTAAAAGGTCATGAAATTTTTCACAAGAATTAGTTAAATTATATTTCACACATAAAATGGCTTTCAAAGTCTCAACACTTAATTGTGATTTTTCTGATGTCCACACTTCATTTACCGTAGAAAAAATGTGTTCAGTCGTAGCATTAGTTCCTAGTAAGGGCAGCTCATATGCCACAATTTTTAGTGCATTATTGTATGGAACATGGTTTGTTTCAAAATGATGAAATATTTCTAACCATTTGTTCTTTATTGTGATTTTTGCTGATGCCCAAGATTTAACCTTTTCCTTATCAATATATTTTTTTAATAATGATACCTTGTAAGTCATAAGTGTCATTTTCAAGGCTGGTGCTAAACTTTTTGCCACCACTATAAAATATAAATAATATGAGTACTGTCTGCTAAATTCATGAAATAAATAAATAAATAATTTACCTAGATTATCTGAATAGCTGATTTGTTGACATCACTTGTTTAACTAGCACTAGCATACAGTATGATGTGTATCGTCTGAGAGACAGTTACAAAATGTTTTCATGGTTGCCAATGCCAAAAAATGCCATTGTTCATTAAGTCCAAACAATGGTGGTCAAATTCTAACAAATGATCAACAATGCGAACTTTGATAAGCAGTTCTCGATAATCAGTTTTAAACAATTATTTGTTATTATTAAAGTTTAACTGTTATGCTCAGATTGTGACGTCCCCCCAAACCACCAGGGAGCCAAGTCTGATGCAAAAACAAAGAGTCTTTACTCAAGCTAAAGCCTGGGCTCTCAGGGCTGAGAGCCCCGCCTTGCTATTGTCTGTTTTCTTTATAAGGGCTGCATATTATGGGATAGAATAAAATGCAGAAGTTGCAGGGATTGGGACTGGCTGGGTTCCAGGAGGGGGTGTTCTAAGGGTTTCACGGAATTTGTGGAATTTCCTGGGACGGGGACTTTCCGTAGGTGGAGACTTTCTACAGGCTACTCAGTGGCAGGTTTCTTTTTACAAAATGGAGTCACTTTTGTCCTCTAATAACATTATAAAATTAACAAAAATAATATAAAGCTCATATCCTGGTGAAATAGCCACATGGCAGCTGAAAACTGTCTATTCCCTTCCTGTTCTCCTGCCACTCCCTAGCTTGTCGTGCATTCTTTCCAAAATTTGGGACTTTTTAAAAATGCTGTGGGATGCAGGACAAATTGTTAAAAATTGGGACTGTCCTCGCCAAAAGCAGGACTTCTGGTCACCTTAGCTTGCCCCCAGATAACAGCTTCATCATGTGTAGGAGTCCCTGAGCCTGTCACCATTGGAGGTCTGATCCCAGAAGGCAGAACTAAGAAGGCTGTGTCCCATCCTCATGACCTTCCCACAATGGCAACCTCTGGTGGCCAAGACCTTTCCAGTATGGCCGTCCCTGCCGCTGCCAAACTGGTGTCAAATCTGCTCCAACTAGCCCTCACAACTGGCTGCTACAAACTGTTCAGGTGTGCCCACTCTTCCAGGCTTTCCCCTCAAGGCTCAACTTCCCCGGAGAACCGAAAACTGCAAAAGGGCTTTCTCCCCACCTGGACTTCAGTGGCTGAGCAGGTGCTCCTGCTGGCGAAAACTCGCCTAGTGTGTCAGAACTCTGCTGGGTTCATGTACTGAATCCAGCCTCTCAGCACCTTGCTGCACACCTGAGCCACAGCTCAAGGCAAGGACTCCGTGACAAGCACATCCTGGTTTTCTTACCTTCCTGAGTTGTATTAGGAGCATCTTGCTCTGTCCACCTCCTCAAAGTGTTTAATGACCTCACTTGACCCTGTATCCCAGCTAGCCACTTGCCTGCAGGCCATCAGTATCAGTGGGTGTGGGAAGGAGTCACCCATTTCCAAGGGACAGCCCAGCCCAGAGAGACTTGGGGTCCTCTTCTCATCCCACAGGGGAGGCAGGTCCAGGGGACCCTCCTGTTGCTCAGTGCCCAGGAGCCCTGCCAGCCCCAAGCTGCTAAGAACAGGGAGGACAAAGTGTGGCTGTGGCTGACCTGCTTTCCCCTGTGCAGAATCGGCAGGGAGTGGACAAAGAGGGAGAAACTGATGTCTTGGTCTCTCCCACCTTTGTCTGGAGGAGATTTAGCCTTTTCCCACATAGCAACAGTCTCCACCTGTCTGAGCTCTTCCCCAGGCCCCTAGGAGAAAGAATTCTTGACAAGCTCCCAAATTCATGCTACTTAAAGAATGTTTCTTTTGTATGTCACTTAAGTAAACTCTGAGCACCTGTGAGATGATGGCAGCTTCAGGGAAACTTTCCAGAGAGGCCCTCAAACACATTACCTCCTCTAAGCCTGTGATATAAATAAATCTAGACACTTGCTCCAGGGATAATGGTAACATAGGCTGGGGGCCGTGGCTCACTCCTTTAATCCTAGCTCTCTGGGTGGTTGAGGTGGGTGGATTGCTTGAGCTCATGAGTTTGAGACCAGCCTAAGCAAAAGCGAGACCCTGTCTCTGCTAAAAATAGAAAAACTGAGGCAAGAGGATCACTTGAGGGCAAGTTGGAGGTTGCTATGAGCTATGACACTATGGTACTCTACCCAGGGCGATTTGTTTGTCCTTTCCAGTCTCATGTTGAGATCTGATCCCCAGGATTGAAGGTGGGGCTTAACAGGAGGCATTTGTATCACCATCTGATCATGAGCAGATCTCTCATGAACAGCTTGGTGCATTCCTCATTGATAAGTGATTTTTTGCTCTATTAGTTCCTTGTTGGAAAGGAATCCTCAGAGACCCTGACAAGAGTACAGTCATTTTGGGAAACAGCTGGTGAGAAAAAGCAGGTCAAAGACCAGATTGAATGATCAAAGCAACCCCCCTGCCCACTCCCAGGATGCTTCAAGGCCAGTCTTCCTGGGAGATGACAGAACAGTAACTTTTGTTCCAGCCCCAATTAAGGTAGTAACTCCTAGATTTGTCCTTAGTGCAAAAATCAGTCCCTTTGCTGAAGGGATGACTCCCTCTGGGAAGGCCCTCACACGGTTCAGCTCTACAGATAAGGGACCATAAAAGCCTCTTGAAACAGTGTGAGAGCAGCTGGCTCCTGGTCAGACTCCACTCTGCTCTTTCTCTCTCTCTTTTTTTTTTTTTATTGAATGGTAACTGTGTACATTAATGCACTTCTGGGGTACAGTGTTGGGTTTTCACATGCAATCCGAAATACTTCCATCAAACTGATCAACACAGCCTTCATGTCATTTTCTCAGTTATCGTTTTAAAACGTTTTCATTCTACTCTTAGAGAGATTCACTTGTACCCCTGTAAGATAAACCTCAGAAATGGTCCCTCCAATCCCCCTCCCTCCACCCATTCCCCCCCTTCTTCCTTTCCCCTCCCCACATTCTTAGGCTATTTGGTTATAGCATTCATATATGCTCTTTTTCTCTTAAAGACCCCCAATCCCTGGACTGGCCTCCTCTCCTTCTTACAGACCCTTCCTCATACTCTATAGTGTTTACTTCATTCCTAAAAGAGTTGGCTGTTAAAAAGAGCCTGGCATCTTCCTTTCTCTCTGTCTTACCTCACATGACCTCTCTGGCCATTTAATCTTTGCACACTCTAGTACCCTTAACCAACCCACCATAAGTAGAAGCAAATTTTCTGCTGCTGCTACTGACTTCTACCACACCTTTTTTGCTGTCCAGTGTGTATTTTTGTCAGAAACAATGCTGGGTGGGCACTGTGATGGCACATGGGGCATCCCAGGGGTGTGCGTGTGGCGGTGCTGGTGCTAACAGAGGCATGGCAGGGAGGGCCAGCACGTGCTCAACAGCATGTGTCCTGGGGAGGACATGTTGTTGCCCTGTCCACAGTGGAAACAGTCCAATGTAATCAATTTGCTCCCAGCCAGGGCTGGATCTCCCAGGAAATAGTGCCAGTTGAGAACATAGCATTAGCCTCTGATATTGGCAGATGGACATTCAACAGCAGTGGCAGCGAGACTGCTTTTTTTTTTTTTGAGATAGAGTCTCACTATGTTGCCCTTGGTAGAGTACTGTGACGTCACAGCTCACAGCAACCTCCAACTTTTGTGCTTAAGTGATTCTCTTGCCTCAGGCTCCCAAGTAGCTGGGACTACAGGAGCCTGCCACAATGCCCAGCTATTTTTTTTGTTGTTGCAGTTGTCATTGTTGTTTTAGCTGGCCTGAGCCGGGTTTGAACCCACCAGCCTCAGCGCATATGGCCAGCACCCTACCCACTGAGCTATAGGTGCTGCCCAGCCAGACTACTTTTGCGAGAGGTGCACTGCTGATACTGCATGATAGCCTTCATCTCTGCCACATGGCCACCTGCTATGTGTGTCCTTGAGCAAGTGTCCAGTGGCTAGGGAAACAGACTGAAATAATTTTGTGGAGTGTTTTCTGTCTGCACAGAATGTATAGAGTTCATGAATCTTCACCACACTTTTGTGGAATAGTTATTGTCATTTCTACTTGACAGCTGAAGAAATAGACTTAGAGAGGTTAATGATAAGTGTGTCTATGTAATGCAACTTACAAGTGTCAGTGTGAAGATAAGGCCGCTATCTAAGTATAGCTGACTTCAAATCTTTTGGGAATAATACCATGGAAAGTTCTCTTGAGATTTTACCTTCCATCTTAAATGTGACCAGAAGTGAAAATAATACACCAACAGTCCCCAGACTCAGGCGGAGTCCAGTGGCGACTTTATTTCTCTTATCACAGCACATGAATATATATGTGTATGAATATATATATACATGTATGCATGCACGCACCTGTGTGTGCACACACACATATAAAGGCTTTGTGAGCAATGTAATTCTCAGTTGACAGATGTAATAATCATGAGGTTTAGTAGTGCATGACCTGTTCTGACAGCTACGATCTCCTAATCATTCTTTGATTCCAAAGATGGGGCACATATTAGGTCTTCTAAAACTAAGCCTGATAAATTCACATTTTAACAATTGTGCCTCACCAGATCCAGTTTTGAAGAGTCTAGTTTATCTTGATTTGGTGCTATCTTGGTGATTCAGTCTTGAAATTTCTTGAAACCTTGATTTTGTCCTCTGTGTTGGGCTCACTGCCCACTGGCAATTTGTGTCCCTAAGAGTATGAGTGGCATGACTCTGTACCAGGTCCCCTATGTCATCAGCACCCTCCAGGAGGCAATTCAGAGCACCCTTGTTGGATGATGCGTGCCAGGTACTTCTGCCTTACCACCTTGCTTACCTATCATAGAAACTGTGAGAATTAGGTACCACAATGTCTGTCTGTAGATGAAGGGAGGGAGAGGTGCCCAAGGATTAGGCTGCTGGTCAGAGCAGAGATTGGCTCTGAACATGCACCTGGCTCGGCGCAGTGTGGGCTTCCCTCTATCATAGCTCCTGGTGTGATTTCAGCAGTGCCCTCCTCCCTACTGCCTGCTTCATCAGGCACACGTCTTTGCTTCATTTATCAGTCACACATGATGTCAGCCTCTGCTTTGTGGGGTTGTGGGTGTGCGTGTCTCATCCTTTAATTTGAGCTGTAGCTCCTGGAGGTCAGGGACCTGCCTAGGAATCTCTGCATTCTAAGCACCAGACAGTGTCAGGCCCAGGGTGCTTAGTACAGGTTTGTGATTTCTGGAGCCCATTCCTAGTATTGCCTTCCCTGAAAAGATGCACTTCTAAGGGTCTCTTGTTCATCTACCTGAGCCCTGGACTTGCCTCCTCAGCAGAAGAACCTGAGTTTCCATGATACTGTGCCCTTCTTGCTGTTCAGAGTGCTGTGCATCCTGCTTTAGAAGTGTTGATGTCTCTGTGTCTCACCTGCGTTGTGACCCCTCTGGGGACAGAAACTGATTTGTGGCTCTACTCTGAAAGCTCAGCACAATGCTGCACAGGGCTGGACCACAGTCGATGCTGCCTGAACATACGCTGAGCAATATAGGTGCCTGGGTGCTCTCACAGACCAGAGAGCCCTGGGTTACGCTGAGAGGTAGAGGGGCCTAGGTGCGCTCAGCCCTGGGTCACACTGAGCGGTAGAGGGGCCTGGGTGCACTCGCAGATGAGGGAGCCCTGGGTCAGGTAGAGGTGCCTGGGTGCGCCACTCACAGTGAGCCCTCAGTCTGCTCACATTTGCCCTGTGGTTTTGCTTAGTGCCAAGGGCCGGGATTTTGTATAAACATATGATATGGATTATACATAATTTCGTATAATTACATATGTATCATTACATATGATGTGCACCATGTATAATGTATTTGGTGCAAGTGGAAGATAAAATAAGGGGAGAGGAGAGGGAAGCAGGATCAGAGCAGTTTGGTGGGGGAGGTAAGCAAACTGTTCAAGCTTGCAGACGTCCACTGCAGCTCACCACAGAGAGTCCTCACTGCAAGATCCTAGGTCATTAGCGTCAAAGGCAGGTGGTCATTCCAACCTCAGCAGGGCCCAGGGGCTTAAGGTTCTGACCCTTATTTTGATTCCAACATGGCCTCACCCCCAATAGCCTCCTCACTGTAACCAAGGCTCATAGTTTATTAGGTGGGACACAGAAGATAAGTTCTCCTTTCAGGGTCTTGTTTGTCAAGAAGGAATGAAGCTCTGCTAGTGTAGGAACAGAGGCAGGAGTCCTGGCTGTTTTTAGTGCTGTATTTGGTCACTGAGTAGGAGCCAGTGACAGTTCTTCATTCAGATGAGTTGTTTAAACAAAATGAAATGATGCAAAACAGGTTTCTACACCACAGTCATACCAGGGTGGGAATGAGACTCATAGAATGACTCACAGCCTCATGGAGTGAGTCTATGTCTGATGATGCCTTTGGGAGATTTTCTCCTTGTGCACAGTAATCAGTGGCCTTTGCAACTTGCTTTTACCTCCCTTATCACTAGGATGTGGTAGGGCATTGTCACGTTGGACGCACAGAACGACGTCCCAAGTCTTCTTCCTTAGCTCTGAAGGATGAAGGGGTCCTGGTGAAAGTGCCAACTAGACCAAGAGGAGCAGAGCTTCCACTTCATCTGATTTGCTCTGTGGTCTTGAGAAAATTATGGCCTTAAGTGCGAATATTGAAAGAGAGGAAACTAAAATTGGTGGGACAGGATTTCATTGTAAGAAGTTGAAAAACAAGTAGCAGTATCAATCCAAAGTGGAAAGAATTCAATAATAAAGGTAGATGAAATCAATGAAATAGAAAAGAAAACCGAATGTCATTAGAAAAGATTAATTGATACATTCCTGATAAGTCTAACTGAGAAAGAAAGAATTCAGGAGAAACATAAATAACTAATGTCAGACATTAAGAGAACATGACTAAAGATGGTTATAGAGACAATTAGAGGGCAGACAGTATGGTTAGCATTCATTATTCAATACATTTGAAAACCTATATTAAATGGACAAATTCCTGAATAAGTGCATCTTGCCACATTTGACACAAGAAGAAATAGAAAATTTGAATTGCTCTCTAATAATTAAAGAAATAGCACCTGTGATTAATATCCTTCTGTAATAACAAAACAAAACAAAGCAATGATAAAAAAACCTTCAACTGAAATAGCTTCAGTAGTGAATTGTACAAAAGAAGAAGTTAGAAAGAAATAATGTCAATTTTCAACAACTTATTTATAGTAGAAAAAGAAGAACACTCCCCATTTTGTGCTGTAGGGGAGCGTAATAAAAATATCCTCCTATTATGGAAAATTTCAAATACATACAAATATAGATTAATATGGTTCACTCACATGTACCCATAGCCTACCTTCAATGGTGATCAATTCATGGCTAATTATTATGTATTTCGTCTATACTCCCCACCCACCAAAAGAAATTCCTATGCAACATACAATTTCCTCTGTAAACATTTCAATACTTGTCTGTAAAATATAATGACTCAGTTAAGGACTCAGTCAATATCAACAATAATTCCTCAATACCATAAAATATTGAATCTGTGCTATTTTTCTTTCTTTTTTTTTCTTTATTGAGATGGAGTCTCACTTTGTCACCCTTGGTAGAGTGCAATGGCATCATAGCTCACAGCAACCTCAAACTCTTGGGCTCAAAGTCTTGCCTTAGCCTCCCAAGTAGCTGGGACTACAGGCTCCCAGCTGTAGTCTGGTGATTTTTTTTTTTTTTTAGAGATGGGGTCTCACTCTTGCTCAGTCTGGTCCTCTGATTTTAGGCAATCTACTAGCCTTGACCTTGCGGGTGCTAGGATTATAGGAGTGAACCACCATGCCCAGCCTCACTTTTTTTCTTTTAGAGTTGGTTAGAATTAGCATCCAAATCAGTTTGATACACTGGGTTTGATATGCCCTTTTTTTATTTTTTATTTTTGAGACAGAGCTTCAAGCTGTTGCCCTGGGTAGAGTGCCATGGCATCACAGCTCACAGCAACTTCTAACTCCTGGGTTTCGGAGATTCTCTTGCCTCAACCTCTCAAGTAGCTGGGACTACATGTGCCTGCCACAGTGCTCTGCTATTTTTTTGGCTGTGGTTGTCATTGTTTGGCAGGCCTGGGCTGGATTCGAGCCTGCCAGGTCTGGAGTATGTATGTGGCTGGTGCCTTAGCTGCTTGAGCCTGATATGTCTTTTTGGACTCCTTTAATAGGCTCCTGGCATCTCTCTTTTTTTCCTCGCAATTTATTTATTGAAGAAACCATAATTTATTCTACTGGAAAAGGCAAGCCAGAACGCCATGCCCAATAACCTTCAGACAGGAAAGTGTACTGAGCCTTTTTAGGGGAAGAAAGGAGAGTGAATATTTGTGGAATCATCTTTACAACAAATAGTGCTGAAACAATAGGATTTTCCTATAGGAAAAAAAAAGCCCAATCTACCCTCCTCTTCACAAATGCACAAACATCAATTCCAGGTGAATTGTAGGTCTGCATTCAAAGGCAAAACATAGAGGTTTTAGAGATAATATATAATTTTCCTTTTTTATAGGGTAGAAAAAAATTCCTTAAGAATGATAGAAGAAAACACTAAGAAACTGTTATAAATTGGACTACATTAAAATTAAGAACTTCTATTCATCAAAGAACACTATTAACAGTGAAAGGGAAAGCCACAGAATTAGAGAAAATCTTTGCCATTCACACACATGACAAAAAGATCATCTGCAGACTATTAAAAAGATCTTCAAGAATTTATTAGGAAATGAGATTCTTAGAAGTCTACCAATTTGATTGGTTAGAAATGGTATTCACATGAAGTTTTAATGTACATTTCTCTTGTAAGTGACCTTGAGAACTTTTCCATATGCTTATAGGAGATTTATATTATTTCTCTTTTAATATTTTCTTCTTTTCTTTTTTGCCAATTTTTCTATTTGACTGCTAGTCTTTTGTTTCCAAGTGCTTTCATATGAAAATGTCTACATTAGGGAAATGAACTTTTTGTGAAACTAGTTGCAAATATTTTCACTCAGTTTGCTATTCACCTTTTGTCTTTGCTTATGATGAATTTTTAGTTTTTGGAGTATGTAGGAGTTTTTAATTTTCAGTAGCTAATTTATCATTTTTCATAATTCCCAGATCATATTTAGAAAGGCCTGCAACTCACATGTTATAATAAAATTCACTCTTTTTTCCCATGTACTTCAATGCTTTTATTTTTTTTATATTTTTTGAATTCATTTAGAGTTGTTTATTTGGGTATATTGTGTATGATATGGACCCAAATTTATCTCTTTCCAAATGGCTATCTGGTTGTTTCAGTATTATTTACAGTAGAACCTCCATAGCTGACCACCTCCTTAAGTTGACCTAATTTTCCTAGACTGGACATGCACCACATGTGCCTATCAGTAAGTAGGCCTCGTTCCTTATGTTGACCATCTCCATATGCTGACTGGTTTGTTACAGCCTCTTAGGTGGTCAACTTGCAGAGGTTCTTCTCTACTAAAAATGTTAATTCATTTGTTGGTTCTACCTTTGTGTCCTTCAAACACATTGCATTCTGGCTTGTACAGTTAAAGACACTCAGTGCTCACCAGAAGTTTTTTTGCTAAAATTTTTTCAATCAATTTGACTTGACTCTTGCTTGGATAAAGGTTGTTCTTTAGTAAGTTACTCAGGAAAGGGCTGGTCTTGGTCCATTTTGTGCTGCTGTAACACAATGCCTGGCACTGGGGAATTTATAATGAGCAGGAATTTATTGGCTTACAGTTCTGGATGCTGAGAAATAGAGCATCAAGGCACTGGCATTCGAAGAGGGCCTTTTTGCCCCATCTGTCCTTGGTGAAAGGCAGATGGACAGGAGTTCTAGAGTGTGAACCACTCCTGCAAGTCCTCTAATAACAGCTTTTCCCTCATGACCTAAATACCTCTCCTTAGGTCCCACCTTTCAAACCTGTTGCATTGGGATTAAATTTCTGACATATGAATTCTGGGGACACATTCAAACCACAGCAATGCTCATGGTGAAATAATATTTATCTAGTTCTTCTATGTTCAGAATGTTTTTCTGTAGCCTTTATACTCTGAGAGACAGGCTGGCTAGACACAAAATCCTTGGCCCTGCTTACATTTCTTCAATGGCTGTCTATAGGTGCCCCTCCATTCTAATCTGCTTGTGAACCTTGCTGTTAGGAAGCCTGATCGTCACCTGCTTTCTCCTTCCAGTGACTTGGCTTCTGCAAGGCTGCCTGAAATGTCTTTTTCTTTATATACCATAATGTGTCTTTGTGTTTACTATTCCAGGTAAAAAGTGAGTGTGACCTTTCAATATATAGAGTCTTACCATCTTTTAATTTCAAAACATTTTACTTAAATTATTGTTTAAAATATTTATTTGTTAACATTCTTTTTGAGATGGGAATTATGTGTGTTGGATTTCCTTTGCCTGTCTTATACATTTGCTCTAATTTGTAACTTTTACTCAAACCTTTAACCCTCCATTTTTTTTATTGTGGTAAAATACATATAACAAAGTTTATCATCTTAATCACTTTTACGTATATAGTGCAGAGATAATAGGGACATTTATATGGTGTACAATCATTCTCTAATCCTTTTAATCTCTCTTTTTTTTTCTGTTTCAGTTTCCTTGGACTTCTTTTGTTCTATTCTCTAGAACCCTAATCATTTTTTTTTTTTGTGGTATCTGCTCTCTGCGTTGTCCTTGTAATTTAGTCTTTATTCCTGAAATGGTTTTTGTCTCTTCTCTTTCAGATACTTCCATTGTCGAGTTAAATTCTTCTTTTACTTCTGTTTTATGATGTTTTTATAGATATACAATTAAGAAAATTATTTTTGAATTTTTTTCCCCTTGCCTAAAGGTAACTATTTTTTCCTGAGGAGCTTTTTTTGGGTACTAAAATACATATAATTGTGTGCTTTATTTTGAAATGGAGGCTTGTTAAGATGAGACAGTTTTACTTTTTTATTCTTCATAGTTAAGTGAGTTGGATTTTCCTGGTCCAGCTGCTTCAGGAGTATCCTGTGGCAGTTGTGGCTGAGGTGGGAGGGGGTTAGTGTAGCTTCTCCTGTTTCTTAGTCATGGGCTCATTTTTCTGTTGCTGAGTATGTTGTGACACCCCTTTGTTCTCTTTGCACCCCCGAGTCCTTTCCCATCTACCTGCCTCAGTTCTTATGACCTGTCCTGCTCATTCTCAGAGCCTTCCATAGCAGCTCCCACTCTGAGTGGCGCCCACATCCTGGGGTGGACACAGTCTGCTGTCTGCCAGGTCTGTAGTCAATGGTCTCTTTTTCCATCCCGAGATGTTCCCACAGCACTGACTGTGCCTCCAACTTACAAATCATGTGTTGTAACCCAGCCCGTTCCCATGCTCCCTCCATCCCCCTAGGGTTGCCAGGAACAGACTTCAGAACAAGAACCCAAACTGTAACCATTGTTACCGAAACTATAACTACTGCTATCTGAACTGTAACCATTGCTACTGTAACCACTGCCACCCAAGCTGTAACCATTGATACCTAAATTGTAAACCCAAACTGTAACCCTGCCAATGGCGCCCTGCCAACGGCAATGTTCCTTGAACACAGAAAAAGGTATAAAAGACAAAAAACCCTGCACTTTAGGGCTGCTTGTCCCAGGACAATGGCCCCCTGAGCAGGTGTGAATAAATCACCAATTATCTACATCAGGGTGGGTCAGAGTTTATTTTTCCAGGTTTATTAAGTTATTTCACATGGTTATGGCCTTGTGACCAAGTATTGGTCTTGCTAATTTGCTCTCCCCATCTCTATACTTACTTATATAATGAGAAGTTTGTGGATTTTTTTGTCTCTTTAAATTATATATATATTTACAGTGTACAATGTGATGTTTTGATATAGAGCATAAAGTGAAATAGTTATATCAAGCTAATTAATGTATCTATCAACTCACTCATATATTTGTGGTAAAAATATATAAGCTCTACTATTTTAGCAATTTTCAATTATATAATATGTAATATTGTTATTATTATTACCTATATTCACTCATCTGTATAACTGAAACTGGATTTTTTAATCTCCTAATTTTTCTGAAGGTGTAAGGTGTAGGATTTTTAAAACATTAATTCTCCCTGTACATTTGTATGGTTATAATGAAGATAAGTGAGAAGATTCCATACTAAGCCACTGATATGTCTGGAGATCTATCTGGTTATCTTATATACTGTATCCATTTTCTACTGCTGTAGGACAAATTACCACACATTCATTATTCCATAGTTTCCATGGGTCAGAAATTCAGGCATGGCTTAAGTGGGTCCTCTGCTACAGTCCTTACAGGGTTTGCAGGGCTGTCTTCTCATCTGGAAGCTTGACTGGAGAGGAATCTGCTCCCGAGCTCACTCAGTCTGCTGCAGCATCCTCTCCTGTGGCAGTTACTGAGGGCCTTCTTTCTTCCTAGCTGTTGTCCCAGAACCACTCACCTTCCAGGGGCCTCCTTTATGTCTCCATCCCCAGCCCCTTTGTAGCCCTCTCACAACAAGCATTGTTACTTTTTCAAGCAGGTGCATCTCTCTCTGCTCAGAAAGTAAGGCAACTAAATAACACATGTGTATCTCAATGGCATTTTGAGTTCCTACCTGTCATGATAAAAATTCAAAGTGTTGAAAGTGTGAGTGGGGGAGAAACAAGATGGCAGCCAGATAACAGCTTTCTTGCAACTAGGCATGGTGAGACTGGGGAGAGAAGACCTCAGGCATCTCTGGCTGGTGGGATCTGCCCAGAAACATCCCTTTGGGGACACAGGGAATCAGCAAGAGACTTCTGGACCCCATGAGGAGGACAAAAACAGTGGAGAACTGACAATTGGTTGTGTGTGTTCATTTGGTTCAATCCCACTGGCAGCTGTAAGTATAGCAGCAGTGAGATTGCAAACTGGAAAGGCCTTCCCTCTGAGCTGTTTTGTTGTTTTGGACTTGGGGACTCAGTTGAACTACCTTGGGAGAGCTTGGGCGAGAGTGAGGAGGACTTTAAGTGTCTAGGGCTCAGGTCTGAGTCTGGATGGAGCTAATGGTGTTCAGCTGTGGGCTGTGTGGAGCCATTGAGGGAGAACTGCCCCAGCAAGCTCCGCCCTCAGGGTTGCAGAGCAAGGATCAGGCAGGAGCGAGTAATCTAGTGATTGAGCAGCCTAAAGGTGGGGACTGAGATGCCTTACAGCCTTGGCCCTAAGGGTCATAGAGTGAGACTGGTTTTGGCACACTGGGTAAGTGGGCAGCCACTTCAGGAGTAGTCCCAGCAACAAGTGCTTTCCTGGGAAAGCTTCTACTTAGCCAAGGTGGACAGTTTAAAGTGCCTTATAAGTGGGTTAAGGAGAGATTTAGGCTCTCCACTCTGCAGTGTTTGAGAAATCAGCAGAGACCCACAGTCTCCATCTTGTATAGCTGTATCAGCATTGTGTTTAACATCTCATACCCCAGAAGATCACCTGTTGCCCAGACACAATTCAGCAAGATATATATACTGCTTTGGTTTTGGTTTTTTCTTTTTCTTTGTTTTTTAAATTTTAACACTTTCTCTCTACATTTTTCTTTTTATTTCTTTTTTCTTTCTTCATTTTTATAGTTTGAATTTAATTTTCCATAGTTGCCTTCTTCAAAAATTAGAACTTCATTTTTGCTAGTGTTTCTACCCCTATTATTTGGTTTTTCCCCCAATTTTATCTCATAAAGTTTTCTGTTTGCTTGTTTTGGTTTGATTTATAGCATTTTTATCTTTCCTCTACTTGGTGGAGGTGGGTACTGTGTCTGAACAGGCTGGCAAAGAGCTGCTGACCTCAAGGGAACCACCAACCTGGAACTCCCAGAGGTTGGGTCAAAGTACCCTACTGTACACTTACATTGTTCCTCTCTCCCTTTTCCTGTGCCTTTCTTCTTTGTGTCATTATTCCCTTTTACTCACCCCCTCTCCTTCCTCTTTTTCTTTTCTTTTCTTTCTTTCTTTCTTCTTTTTTTAAAAATCTTTTTTCCTTTCTTGCTCTTTAGTCTTCTCATCCTTCTGGTCCTATACCCAAATGACTCATTGAAACCCTAAGCCAGAGGCATGGTAACTCAAAGAGCAAGAGGAAGTAAAAGGAAAATTAGGGCAAGGAAACAGATAAAAGAAAACACTCATGAGGAAGAATCAGCAGAAAAATCCTGGCAACATGAAAATCAGTCCAGAGCAACCTCCCCAAGGAACTGTGAGGTAGCTCACTACAGAGGAGTCCACCTATAAAGAAATGTTAGAAATGACAGAAAGGGAATTTAGAATACAGATGATGAAAACAATGAAGGAAACTGCTGATAAAGTGGAAAATAACCAAAAGGAAATCCAACTACAGAATCAAATAAGAGAAGAATGATATGAAGAATATAGAAAGGGTATAGCATAGCTGAAGGAACTGAAGCAGTCAATTAGGGAACTTAAAGATGCAATAGAAAATTTCAGCAACAGATTAGATTATGCAGAAGAAAGAATCTCAGAGGTAGAGGACAAAGCTTTTGAGATAACTTGGATAGTTTTTAATAAGAAATCAAATCAGTTTCTAAAAAAGAGAGAGAAAGCAGAACATTCACTGACAGAATTATGAGACTTTATGAAGTGAAATGTCCTATTTGGACCTAGAAGAGAAAAAGACTCGGACTTGTACTGATGCAAATAATTGGTGATTTTTATTCGCACCTGCACAGGGGGGCCGTTGCACTGAGACAAGCGGCCCCTCCTATGCGGAGTTTTTTTGTCTTTTATACCTTTTTTTGCATAGCTTAAGCGAGCGGGGGGTGGGGGGTGGTGGGGGTGGTGGGGGTTGGTGGGGGGTGGTGGGGGGGTGGGGGTGTATTCACTCGTCATAAGATACATTCCAAATCACAATGGTTATAATCGTACAACAATAATTGATTAATGGATATATCTTAGATCACAATAGTCATCATTACATAATGGT
>CAUYQV010104517.1:0-12805 GCA_963574575.1 Galagoides demidoff | reverse complement strand
CTATCCCCCTGAGTAGAGTGCTGTGGCATTACAGCTCATAGCAACCTCCAACTCCTGGGCTCAAGCGAGTCTCCTGCCTCCGCCTCCCAAGTAGCTGGGACCACAGGCGACCGCCACAACGCCCGGCCATTTTTTGGTTGCCATCATTGTTGTTTGGCGGGCCTGGGCTGGGGATTTGAACCCGCCACCTTAGGTGTACATGGCTGGCGCCTTAGCCGATTGAGCCACAGGGGCCGAGCCCCAACAGTTTAGATAATTGGCCATGTGATCCATGTAAAATTAACTTTCAGAACCCTAGTGCAAACATCAAATAGGTAAGGACCGAGGCAGCTAGAAGCAAAGTACCAAAAAAGCCTACCTACTTGACTGAATAATAGGAAAGACTTGATTTTTTGTATAAGTATCTCATACAAGCAGGTGACAAAAGGTTGTGACCATTGTGAACCCCAAATGAAAGACGGGAGCAAATACAGCGAGTGACAGAGTCTGATGCGCACTGAAGCTTCTCCCACAAGTCTCCATAGCATGTTCCAGGTTAAACAGCAGAAAGAATTTTTTTTTATCTTTATCAAGAAGTTTAATAGTTCCCTTTAATAATGCACAGTGTGTCAGCAGACTTTCAATAAATAATATAGAGCTATACATCATTTCTTCCTTTTGTTCATAAAAGTGCAATTATTAAAAATATATTAAATTTAAAAATGGGTATGATTCAAAGAGCATGATTAGGATCTTAACTAGTGGAATAATCAGAGTTTTGTTTCTGCAGATCCAATAGTATACAATTATTAACTGGAGACGTGATGGACCTCAAGACCGTCCTTTAATTGATGAGCTTTTTCTTTAAGCAAAGAGAGAAGGCAGAGCATTGAATTAAGTTCCATTTTATATATAAGATTCACCAAAGAGAGGACGTTACCGATGTAATAATGCATATGAACATTCTATTAGATTGTATCCCAAGCAGGTATTTTACCTAATAAGATAAAAGAAAAACAGATACTTTTTTTAAAAAATGATTCATGTTCAAATAAGTTTGAGGAAAAAGTATTTTTTAGACAGGCTTATAATTGTAGGGCTCCCCTGCACTTTAAATTACTAATATGCATGACTAATTTCTAAGAGGGAGTCAACTAATAGCATTTCTTACCTTCATTTGAGCATTTTGTGAAACTACACAATTAGCCTTGCCTAGTGTAATGTTCCATGGAGCAATAAATTGGGAACACTTTTAAGCATCACAATCCAAAGAGTTCATAGTCAGCCATAGAGGGTGGGAACCACTTTCACCTTCTCCCAGGGCTTCTGCAGCACTCAGCACAGTGCCGGCCGACAGAGCCGCTTACCAGCAAACTGCTGAGGAATGGATGGATGGACGCCCCAGTAAGGTACAGCAGAAAGCACCAGCTGCATTTTTTAACCTCTAGTATCACTGCAATGAATTATTTCTTTTCATTAAAAGCCTTTAAAATTTACAACATACTTACTGAGGATTAAGCTTGTATGTATCTATTAAATATTATCTACATGCATAAAGACTATTTTTTGTCATTTAAAAAGTTTCCATATGTAGAGAAACTAATAATAGTCCCACCTGCCAAGAAAACAAGTAAAACACCTGTCAAATTGCTTTACGATAAAACCAAAAAGACAGACTCTGAAGCCCAGTGAAAATCTGAATCAGTCTATTTAATAAACAGCAAAATATAAGAGTAAATTTTAAGGAGTAAATTGGTCAAAAGTTGCATCCATTTTATTCACGTTTGAATGATGGTGAGTTTAATTTTTTTTTATGTTCTATATAATGATTTCAATGCTAAGAGATGATGTGAAAACATTTCCAGCTATGGTTAGGATGGAGTGAAAGGAAAAGATCAGCCATTCCATTTAAACAATATTAAAACAACAAGAAAAAGTTGAATAATCTCCAATCCAAACTTCAAAATCCTCACCAGACAACAGAAGTCCCAGAGCCACAAACACACGTAAAATCAAATGAAGAAAAGGCAGGTCCACCCAGAGAGAGGTGGGGTGGACATGAGGTCTCGTCCTGAGCACATCACAGGAGGAAAAGGGGACCAGCACACAGAGTGGAAGGAAGACCCAGCTAATATTTCTTTTTTTTTTTTTTCAATTTATAATTTTTATTTTAAAATATTGGAGAAGGGCACAGGTGTTCTTGTTCCCTGGATGAATTGTACAAAGGTGAAGTTCCGGCTTTTAGTGTGTTCATCACAGAATAGTGTACATCGTACCTGAAAGGTAAGTTTCTATTCCTCATCGTCCTCTTACGCCCCCCCCCCCGAGTTCCTCATGTCCTTTACCCCACTTTACGACTATGTGCATCCATCATTCAGCTCCCACTCAGTGACAATATGTGATGGTTTGACTTTTTTTTCCCATTACACTTCAGTTAGGTTGGTGGTCTCCAGTTCCATCTAAGTTGCTGTGAATTGCATTGTTAATTTTTATGTCTGGAATAGTATATACACCCAAACACACACGTCAAGTTTTCCTTATCTACACATGGTTTGATAGACATTTAGGTGGATTCCACACCTTGCCAATTGTGAATTGTACTGCAATAAACATTTGAGTACAGCTGTCTTTTTGATAATAATGACTTATTTTTCTTTGGGTTAGATACCCAGTAGTGAGATTGCTGGGTTAGTGTAGTAGGTCTATTTTTCATTCTTTGAGGAATCTCCATACTGTTGTACATATTAATTTGTGGTCCCACCAACAGTGTATCGGTCTTTCTGTCTGTGAAGTCTATCCATTTTGGGCTTGTTAATATTGGCCATTCCGACAGGGATAACATGTTATCTCATTGTGAATATTATGACTTAATTTCATTTCTCTGAGATTAGTGATGTTGAGCATTTTTTCATATGTCCACTGGCCATTTGTCTATCTCCTTTTGAAAACACCCTATGTATTTTTAGTAGAGTTATTTCTTCTTGTGTATTTGTTTGATTTCTTTTTTTTCTTTATAGATTCTGAATGTTAGAACTTTGATATTTGGGCATATTTTCTTCCATTCTGTAAGTTGTCTATTTACTCTGTTGATAATTTCCTTTGCTGTACAGAAAGTTTTTATTATAATTTAATTTACTTTTATTGTTACTGTATTTACCTTTGGAGCAGTGGATCGTGACCCACAGGAACTGTATTAAAGGGTCGTGGCATTAGGAAGGTTGAGAACTATTGCTTTGGGGTCTGAGTAGTACATTCTTTGGCTAGGCTGATGTGTAGAAGAGCTTTTGCTACAGTTTCTTGGAGAATTTGTATAGTTTCAGGTCTTACATGTATGTCTTTAATCCATCTTCAGTTAATTTTTATGTACGGCACAAGGTGGAGATTCTGCTTCATTCTCTTGCATGTGGCTATCCTCTTTTGCCACCACTGGTATTGAATGGTGTGTCCTTTACTGAGTATATGTTGTTGTAAGCTTTGTGGAAGATCAGCTGGTCATACCTATACGGTTTTATTTCAGAGTTCTCTACCTTTATGTCAGTCCCAGCTGGTCATCCACCTAACATTTTCAATGAAATGCTAAAGGTTGCATATGGGTTAGTCTGTCCGTGGGAATCCGAAAAATATAAGAAAAGTTTGCACTCACTTGCAGGCCCATTGGCATGGACCATCTCAGATGCTTATGGAGTGGAGACGTTATCTATTTAGGCATTCTTTACCAATTCCTTGAGCCTCAAAATTCAGGCACCTCTTATGATCTGACTTAATCCACATTCCTAGTTCCAACCACATCTTTTCTTGAGAAGTTTCACCTTAGTTACAAGTGAGGTTTCCCTCCATCTTTCCATCAGCATTTCAACCTCAAGGTCACTTCGGAAGTCTGGTTGCTTCTGTTCCAGCATATGGGATCAATAGAAAGGCACTGGAGAGTGAGGGGCCATGTTTGCGGCTAATACCAACAGCATCTGACACCTTCTCTAAGATTCTTTAAAGCTGGTATCTGTGCAGCCTTCATTCCAGGTTCAAGGTACTGAAATTACCATAAAGACTGGCAATGTTGAAGGCTCCACTCACAAGTGGGAAATATTTTTATTACCTGCATAAATTTTTTCAGAGGGTAGTGGTCATAGGTGACTGTTATCCAGGAAACTAAACATACTCCATCTGTCCTGGTGTTTTGGAATTCCTCCCCCATTTTTCTTCTTTCAGGAAAACCAGTACACTATTATCAATGAGTTTAGAATTTTTCAAAAGGGAGCGAGAAAATAACATTAGGCTACTTCTGAAAGATGTAATTCAATGACTTCAACCAATCTTTGCACCATCCTATATTCCCTGTATTAGAGCCAGTCAAAGTCCATGAACCCAGTAGTCACATAATATCCCACTTTTGTGTTGCCTATGTAGATACTTACTATCTCCACATGTCTATATCTGTATCTATACCTACCCATAGTATCATATATCTATCTAGACAGTTGTCCCTCTGTATCCTCAGGGGGTTGCTTCCTGGACTACCCTGGATACCCACAGATCCCAGTGGCACTATCTACCCTTAAGCGCTACCAAAATCCAGGCACATTCATGTCGCACAGTCAGCCCCAAGGAAGCCATGGATGTAATATTTTACCATTCATATACCTGGTTTTCCCAGCCCAACAATACTGTGTTTTCTATATCATTTGGTTTCACTTTTAGAACTTGCTGATAGGGACAGAAGACTGTATTTATTAAAAAAAAATTATATATAAGTGGACCTCTACAGTTCAATCCGTGTTGATGAAGAGTCAACTGGGTGTGTCTTCTGGACTCTCCACTTGGATTTCTTTGCTTACTTCTTTCCACGGGGTTTCTTTGCTTACTTCTTCCTGTGTAAGTGCGTGCCCCGGTCCTATTGACTGGTCCAGAAGATCCACTGAAGTTGTTATGTTCTCTGCCTTGCCACCCCAGCAGCCAGGCCCAGGACTCTGTGTTATCTCTCTTACTTCACTGACTTATAGATGCTTCTTTGTTCTAACTAATCTGTGGAATTAATGATTCAAAACCTTCCTTTTTATTAAAGTCTTAAAATCAGCTCATACTACTATTTGGATGTTAAAAATATATCAAATGTACATGTTTCTATTAAATCTTGAAGACCCCATTTATTGGTTAGCATTTTTAAAATGCCTGAATGTTCATTCGGATGAAAAGCTTTGTCCTATGTATATGTTCAGTGTCCCCTCAGTAAAAACGTTTCTTCCCTCCTTTTTGATTGTCTTGCTAAGATAGTGCTTCTTGATGAGGGGAGTGGAGAAGAAGGCACAGAACCTGTTTTAGAAGATCTCATGGTGGTAGAGGAAATAAACAGATTAACTGGGTCGTTGATTTTAGCTGTCTTGAGCTTGCTACAGTGTCCAATGATGTTCTAGGATTCCCGTGTGCTGCTGACATCTGCTAGTAGGTGCTGCCGATTCTGTATCAAATGTAAATATCTTGGCTTAGAAAGAATATAAAAGTGATCGTGGGCTCATCTGGCTTCCCCTCAGCTTCCACTCTTGCCCTTGTCACTTATAAAATCTGGGGTAGCAGGTGGTGATTCTCAGCATTTCATGACAAAAAGCCTCTGACCTCTTACAAAGCCTAAATCATAAAGTGGATCATGGGCTCATCTGGCTTCTCCTCAGCTTCCAAGAGTGCTCTGGTCACTTATAAAATCTGGGAAGCAGGTGGTTATTCTCAACACTTCCTGCAAAAATCTCTGACCCCATTTGATGCCTACATCAGCCTCTTGAAAAATTCTGTGTTTTTTCTAACTTATTCTGGAACAGAAGGTGGCTGAGAAAGGCTGCAATTTAAAGCCTTTTCCCCTAACCTAGTGTACTGCCAAGTCAATATGGCTGACCACCTGGTAAACTTGCAGGAGAAACCTCATCAGAGTCTCCTGGACTCTGAGCAAGAGTTTTCTGATGATATTATTCCTTCAAGTGTTTATCATACCTCACGGGTAAGCTGGCCCTTATCTTCTTACGCATCTCCAAATTCAATGTCAAGTCTTAATTATTAACTCCAGCACCATCTTTGCATTGTCTCTATAACCTTTCTATGCCACGCCTCCACCTCTATTTCTGAGGGAATGAGAGGGCATGTGCTCCGAAATGCAAATGAGAAAAGAATATTGCCCCCTCACGTGCATGATGGCAAATTTCTGGGAATTGAAGTGTGTCTATCAGTACAGCCAAATCCCAGTCCAGGAAAATAGATGAACAATTGGCTCCTGCCACTAAAGAATTTTACATGTTGGATTTTTACTTCTGATTTCAAAATTAAAGAAAAAAAGTTAGTATTATTTAATTATATTAGTTTTGTGAAATATGTCCCTGAGATATAACTTCGACAAAGATGTCATTGAGAAGCGTATTCATCAAAACAACAGTGGCAATTCTCTCAGTAGCACTGTCTACCGCTAAGGGCTATTTTATGAAATTCCTTTTCTCTTTTGGATAAGCCATGAGAATACGTGTTTTGCACAGAAAGGAATGACACTGGGGTTTTCATACAACTCGTATCACTTACTTTCCATGCCTATCTGGGCATGTACATTTGTAATTTATTTTTAAAAGTTTATCATTTAGATATGATAGAATAAAAACATGTCTAAATGTAAGTGTCTTATTGAAAGTTAAGTAATTCAGAAGATGTACCTTCACACTCCAGTTTACATAAAGGCCTTGATAAAGCTTCATGGAAGCAAATTTCTTAGTGCCATCCTTTAAGGCAGGGTTACATTAAGATTAAATACATAAGTCACGATTTGTCTTAATTCTATAGTTGCATAATTGAATTGTATGTTTTGGTTTGTAAAAATTGTAACAATAAAAAAGCAACAAGCCTAAGGATCTCTGCAAAGAAACTATATGAGATAGCAATATGAAACTATGTATAAAACGGTATCAGTCTCCCAATAATTGCCTGGATCCCCATGGCTATAGTCAATTAAGCCCCAACCCCCCCCCAGAGAAACCTATATCAATAAGAGAACAGTTTATTCCACCTCTTGCTGTGACTTTTGTTAATACCTCAAAATAATAATAAATGGGCCCAGTCCATGCATCTGATGGATGCTAAATCTTTCCAGGAAAAATTCTTACCATTTTTCACTGTGAGCCTATCAAATACTTGAGACTTAACATGTAATAATAGCTGGAAATGAATTTCTTCATGAAATAAAAATAGAACTGGTTGTTAATCTTCCTTAAAACACAGATTAATAAAACTGCAGCTGTTTCCAAGCAGCAAACATGTGGCTGAATGTCAGTGTGAGATACTTTTTTTTTTCCCTTGACCCATTAGAAGTAATAACATGTCAACCTTGAGAACAGCAGAGTGGGAAATAGTGGCTATTTTTAAACCTTCTAATATAGACATATAAAAACATGTAATTAATTTCAAATCTTGGTTAATTTAACACAAATATCTAAATGCTGTGTTTCGCTTTCATAGTGGGCTGTGTAATGTTGATATGAAGACAATAACCACAGCCTACGTAGCAAAACATGCTGAAACATCTGAAGGCTTCCTTTCTCAGTGGTGTGAGTCTTTTTCAGTGTGGGTGCATGATTTTGGTGTACAATCACATGTATATTTTTAAGGGTCTAATTATATCTTTCTTGAGAGGTTCACCGATATAAGATATCTTGTCAATGTTTTGCTTTTTCATTCCTCCAAAGGTTAAAAAGTGAAGCGTTACTGATTCAACAAGACTTACACAAACAAATGCCCACTATTAAAAAATGTAAAACTAAAACTGTCATTTGGAATAACTCCTATCATCAATGATTTACCTGGAACTTGCGATGTTCTCTAATTGATTTACATCTTTGTGTTAATGGATTATAACTTGATTTAACTCATAAGAGAAACTTGTGTATGCCTGTGACATTTTCATTCTTTATTCTAAATTTGATCAGTTAAGTCTTCAAAATAAAAAATTGAATGGATTAAATAACTTATAATTCAATGAATATTTTCTCCATATGTACCATATGCTTTGGAAAAGCATTCATTCATTGTTTCAACAAATATTTATTGAGCTTCACAATATGCCAGACATTTTTTCGTTGAAGCAAGAATATATGAATAAACAAAAACATTCTAAATTTTGGCTTCTGTGATACATAATGATCCTAAGGTTATGTGTATTAAATAGGTAAGGAGAAATCTCTACTGCTGTAAATTTTCAGTCTATGAGTAAGCAGACAATGAACTAATCAACACACAATCAACAGGGTAAGCACAGGTTGTAAAAATATGAATAAAGAGTGATGTGATTCAGAGTAATGGATGTAAAACCACCACTGGGAAGAGACAGAGACATCTCTTTGAAAGAATGAGTAGGTGGTGTAACACATTTTTAAGTCTGCCTGGAACAGTCTGATTTTATATTCATTGTCCTGATAAGCAGACTTTGTCCCACTCAAATAACCAGAAGGACTAGGGTGGATGAGGAGACTGGTTGGAAACATTGAACTAAGAGATAATTTTGACTAGAGAGAGAATGATAGGAACGGAATCCAAAAATGTGGATAGATTTGATAAAAATGCACTAAAAACTGAAAATACTATTAAGTAGTATTGAAGATTTAGAAGTTCAAACAAGAGAATGATACAACACTTCCTGCTTCAGGGGCTCTAGGCCATGAGAAAGGATGAATAAACACATGTATATAATTTAGGGTTACAGGAATCCCAGTGTAACTAACTGTCAATGGGAAAATTGACCAGAAACGAAACCTCCATTCCAGCTATGTAGGAGAACAGAAGTGTTCACAGAGTCCTGGATCCTGGATATATTTGGAAGTGAGTAATATTCATTTCACAAATAAACTCTACTACTCTCCGTAGGTTTAAGAGTTTTTAACATTAGTGAATGAAAATTTTAATTTCCTCTCATTAATTGCTTACAACATTTTTTCTTGTGGAAAAAACCTTTCATCATACCACCCGTTCTCCTTCCTTTGAACCCCATTTCACCTGAGAATGTCACCTATTTTGAAATGAAAATAACATAAGTTTCCTATGCTAATCTGAACACATTTTATACATATTACACTGAAGAATATCTAACCTCCATAAACACTATTATGTTTGCTTTAAATTAACTTGAGCTTTATTATTTGTTTCCTCTAAGCCCCCAGAGCTTCCTTCATGAGCCTTAATAAACAATCTCCCAAATAAGACATACACAAATTTTTTTATAGCTACTTCAGTGTTTTTGAGAAAGTTTGTAAACACAACCTACTGCATACAATTATGTTAGCAGGTTATATTTTTGTTTGGGGTCTATTAAAAAACATTTAACATAAAACCATGTCTGTTTATTTTCAGGTCAATAGCAGGAAGAAACATTGCCATACAGAATGTTACCCACAAACTTCATATCTGTTCAACTTCTAAATTTGTCCCTAATTTAAATGAAATTTTTTGTTCAGGTAGTTTCTTGTTAATGATTTTCCAACTGTGGTTTTTAACTAACAGACAGAAAACAAAATAGACTACTAATTCACAAAGCTCTCAAATTCTCCAGTTCAGTAAGTTCTAGCAGATCTCTATTCCTCTCTCACACAGGTTTTTGAAACCGCTTCTGCTTTGGGCTAATATTCATGAATAATATGTGTTTGTTTTGTATTCTCTTTATAATAGAAGAAGGACTTGTTAGTAATTATTATTTCTCTTAGCTTAGCAATAAAGTGGAAAAATCTCATTTGACATTTGATCACAGCTGAATTACTGTTACCAAAGATAGAATAATAAATAATTTTATAGTGTTGACCTGCAGGTCATAGGGCACTCTCAAAAAATCAGAAAACATAAAAGGGAAAATCCATTCAATTAGCGTTCAATTCATTACATTTTTAAAAAATTCACAAGGCAACACATAAAAAACTTGAAAAGAGAAAAATGTAAAAGGCATAAAATACAAAGGATTCCTATCATTACTATATTCATAAGTTTGGTGCTATACATTCATCTATTTTTATCAAGATTTTGAATGTACATATAAGATTTATGTATTTTATTATACATAGATTTTACATAAAAATTAATAAGTTTAAACTCTAGCTAACGGCACTGATATAGGATATTTAAGAGAAAGTGTACTGATCTTTGCAATGTATTTTAGATTACATTTAAAAATAAAATAGAATAATATCTGGGACAAGTGAAGGATAGATGGGCTGATTAAACAGCAAGTTTTAAAAATTGAACTCTAAGATGAAGTTGTTGAATAATATTTTTCCAAAGAGATAATAAAATAGCACTTAAATGACAAAACCATCTATAAGTGTAAAGAAGAAAATAAACCTTTTTTGCATCAGTTAGGTCAATTTTTGTGCAGGGCCCCAATAAGACCAACAGAAAAGGCTCGGCACCTGTGGCTCAATCAGCTAAGGCGCCAGCCACGTACACCTAAGGTGGCGGGTTCGAATCCCCAGCACGGGCCTGCCAAACAACAATGATGGCTGCAACCAAAAAATGGCCGGGCATTGTGGTGGGCGCCTGTGGTCCCAGCTACTTGGGAGCCTGAGGCAGGAGACTCGCGTGAGCCCAGGAGTTGGAGGTTGCTATGAGCTGTGATGCCATGGTACTCTACCCAGGGGGGTGGCTTGATGCTCTGTCTCAAAAAAAAAAAATGGCACAGCAAAGATTCAAACAGATGTGCCTGATTCCAGAGGCAGCACACCTCACTGCCCTGGGCCTCCCAGTCATGGCACAGGGTATGAGCCCCCGCCCCATGTCCAGGCTGCCACAAACCTTTCCTGGACCGATTTCATTCTCTGTGGCTGGGGGGTAAAATTCCTGGTTTTCTGTAGTGTCATTATTCCTTCATAAAAACCAGCTTCCCCTGGGTGAGTCACTCAGTACCCCGCAACCCTGATACTCATCTGGATGTGATGTAAATAACTGATGCTGGGATGTTGAATCATAAAACTGGAGTTAAGGTTAAAATGGGGAGGCCCGTGGCGGGGGGGTCTCTCTCTCTCTTTCTCAGACACACACACACACACACAGCCCTGATTTGTAGTGATTGCTGCTGCTCATTCTGTGATGTAAATATTCCCACCCCAGTGCTACCAAGCTACCAACATGCTGTCACAAAACGGTGTGATCCGGCTGTGGCACGGTGCTGCCGTTCTTCATTTGGGTTCACACGCCAGGCAGGGCACGTTTGTGAGGCCGTGCACAGCAGCATACCGGTGTGGCAGGGCCTGGAGGCCGTCTGGCTGTGTGGGAGGGGGGTGGGGATGGGATGAATGTGCGCCAGGAAGCACCACGCATTTGTCAGATGCCACAAATGAGACTCACCCAGGGCAGTGTGCCAGGGATTAAAAACTCAGGGCTGAGGACTGCCTTCATCTTTTAAGTGTGGGGGAAGAGAAGCTTTCGTCTTGATTAAGCCTCCGTGTCTCAGGTCTCTGAGCATCTACAGGTAATTGATACTCTCAGGACATTTCAGAAAAAGAGCTCCTGCCAGGACTGCCTGGCCTTCTTTCCTGCAAGCCATGTCTCCAGGGAATCCTCCTGGATCTGATATGTCTGATAGGCCGAGGTTGGTCCATTGGGCATCAGATCCACCTTAGAGCCAGAGCTCTGTACTCAGACCACCAGCTCTGTACCCGGTAGCCTCGCGACCCCGGGCAAGCTCTTCCCTGAGTATCGGAAAGCCAGTGGATGTGAAGACCAACTAGGGGCCACATACCTGTCTGGTATCAGCACTGGGTAAGCTGAGAACCCAAGGAGGAGTTGATGAGTCAGAGAACGAGCTGGAACATTTAGAGAACAATGGCAAACCCAGTTCCTTTGAGGTATCCTGAAGATGAATCAGGTGGGCACTTGGGGGAACAAACATCAGGGACAAAGGAGTCCCCATAAACACATGTTCAGAAAAATAAAAGAGCTGGGTGAAAGAACTTAGGGAAAAGAGAGATAAGTCAGGATGAGAGAGAAACATTACCCTCCATGGAAATTATTACAGAAAGACGGATGTATGGGACTACAGCAAACAAGAGGCCCATTAACCCTATCAGCATGGGGGTCCCTGGAGAGGAAGGAAAAATGGAGTGGGAGAGAAGAGAAGAAGACAATAAAATAGTAGCCACAATAATAAAACAAGAGAGTGGCCTCGTTCAAGTCCCTGATAGTGACATGGCACCAACTGAGGTCTCCTCTGAGCTGAGGCCCAGCACCTCCCCAACCCCACAAGGAAATGCTGGTTCCCCGATTCCACAGCGACCCACCACTGTAGCCAGTGTCAATTCAAGATGGAGGTGGTAGGAGTGGACTGGTGGACAGATTGTGGGATTGCTGAGCTCCCCTGGGTGACCTGGCAACAATCACGCCCAGCAGGTGCTGTAGGATGGCATGTGGGAAGGATTTTGCTTTACACACACTGTGCTGTCTAACGCAGCAGCTATTAGCCACGTGTGCCTCTTTAGCACTTAAAATGTGGCAAGTCTGCACTGGGATGTGATGTAAAAGCATAAAAGCTTAAAATATCGTATCTCCAAGAATTAGTAGGACAAGAAGATCTTGCTAACATTTTTATATTATTAATAACTTCCTATTGAAATGACATATTCTGGACATATCCAGTTAAAAATATATATGTTATTAAAATAAACTTTGCCTATTTCTTTGTCTTTTTTAGTTTTTTTTTGAGACGGAGCCTCAAGCTATCCCCCTGGGTAGAGTGCCATGGCATCACAGCTCACAGCAACCTCCAACTCCTGGGCTCAAGCGAGTCTCCTGCCTCCGCCTCCCAAGCAGATGGGACCACAGGCACCCGCCA
>CAUYQV010104516.1:0-13843 GCA_963574575.1 Galagoides demidoff | reverse complement strand
AGAGCCTCAAGCTGTCCCCCTGGGTAGAGTGCTGTGGCATCACAGCTCACAGCAACCTCCAACTCCTGGGCTCAAGTGAGTCTCCTGCCTCAGCCTCCCTAGTAGCTGGGACCACAGGCACCCACCACAATGCCCGGCTATTTTTTGGTCGCAGCCGTCATTGTTGTTTTGGCGGGCACGGGCTGGATTCGAACCTGCCACCTTAGGTGTATGTGGCTGGTGCCTTAGCCACTTGAGCCACAGGCGCCAAGCCAAGTTTTTTTTTTTTTTTTTTAATTTAATGCTTCTGAATTATCTGTTCTTCTGGAAAGAGATTCCAGGCTTAGGTTAATTTATCTTTTGGACAGAATACTGAATGAACCAAGAAACAAATAGGCTGGGATGCAACTGGAAATAGAAACCTTTGAAATAGCTTATCAGCAGGCTATATTCAGCCAGAGACATAGAATGTAAGCTCTGCAAGGGCAGGGATTGGGGGCTGTCATGTTTACTAATGAATCAGCACTTGGCACCCAGTAGTTGCTCCATAAACATTTATTGAATGAATAGGAGGCACAAATACATGTACTAAGTTTGAAATGAGAAAGTGCAGGTTTCAGTAGATCCTTGTCAGTATTCACTCATTTTGCCGCTTAATTTTCGCAGACATTACAAAACACATTAAGTAAAAAGGCAAATATAGAACCGCAGAAGTGAGACAGGGCTCCAAGGAGCAGGAGTGGCACTTCCCAGTTTGGTGGAGAACCACTCCTGCTTTCCACACGAGCTGAGTTGCTCGCCCTGCTTTCTACAGCAACGAAAGCAAAGTTCTTTCCAGTGTCAGAACTTACCACACAGCTTCAGAGCCTTCAACAATTATGGATCACCATGTGGTCTGATTCCTGAATATGTTTCCCCCACTTTTATAATGAATGAGAATGAAGAAAGCAAACATTGGTTACAATCAATAGTCAACTTAAATTAACTTTAAGGACTTGGGAGGGAAATGTGAGAAAACATTCACCAGATCCGCAGTAGCTGCCGGCTTTATTTTACTTGGATAAATTTTTTCCCCAACCCTGGTAAACATTAAAAACCAAGTGGGGGTAGGTGAGGATTCTCTCTCCTGGTGCCTCTTGCCCCCATTCCTGGGATTCCTCAGGGCTCGCCTTGGACACGGAAGTCTATCAGCTCTTCCTGCTGTCACCAAGTAAGACTCTGAGCCCTTCAAACAGACCCCAGCCTCCAGGAAGTCCCTCCCTCTGCCTAACTTAAATCTCTGCTTCTGGCAGTTAAGCACAATCCCCTCTTGCCCTGTCATCACTGGTGAAGGAAGAGCAGCTGCTCACTGGCCTCCTTTTAATCATCCTTAATGGGCTTATAAACAGTTATTAAGTCCCCCTTCAGCCTTCTCAGAGCCTCATTTTACTTGCATTGAAGCTGAGAGCTTCTGAGGAAGGCATTTTACTCAGGGCCCCACAGACTTGCAAAGTCTTAAATGGGTAATCAGCCACTTCACCCACTTTAACCTACATGATTGAACAGCTCTGCCTTCTTTTGCAAAATTTAAACCCGTTCAAGGGAGTTCCCTGGCAACCAACCCTTATTAATAAATCACGCCCAATCTAGGCCAGGACAGGACATTTTACAAATGTTCCTTTTGCTTGAGAAGTCACACTGGCGCACAAGCATACAGCAAACAAAGCAATTGCTCTCTCCCAAGTTCTTCATTTGCTGGTTGGATCCTGTCTCCTGCAGACCCTGTGGGCCTGGTGGGCTCTCAGCTGACCGCCCCACTGAGGAGGGGGTACTGCTCTAATGGACTGTCACCTGTCCTTTCTTGTGATTACTAAACTGGGGCCACAGCAGCTGGGGAGCAGGACACAGACCTAACGTGAGGCTTGCTCAGTCTCTACTAGGCACTCTCTGGAAAGTTCCATTTGCTACTATACCTGAATCATAGTACTATTTATTCCCAGTTCATTGCTCATGCCTACAGGTAAAAGTCTGAGTTGTATGTTTGGACAGAGTCCTGGGGTTCCCTCCAATTACAGGAAGTAGGAAGGAGCAGGACAAGTAGGTTGCAAGGTGTTTCAGCTTTGAGAAAAAGAGTGATTTCACTTCAAGAGTAATTTTAACCAGAATGGCTAAAATCCAAAGGACTGACAAGTCCAAGTGTTGGCGAGGTTGTAGAGCAATTGGAACTCTCAGTGTTTGCTGCTGAGTGTGAATTAGGGCCACCCTTTGGAGCTCTTTGGCAGCATCTAGCAATTGCTCCAAGAATCCCACTCCCAACTACAGGCTCAGAAGCAGTGAGTGAGTGAATGTGTTTGTCAAAAGACATACAAGACAGTTGATCATGCTGTAGTGAAACGGTAAAACTCTTGAAGCAGCCACCCAAGTGCAGAGTGGATAAATGCCATGAAATCAGACACAACCTGAAGAAAACTGGACCCCTGCCATCTCATGCAACATGGATGAATCTCACAGACGTAATACCGAGCAAAAGAAGTCAGACACAAACAAGCAGGTTCTGAGTGCTTCCATTTATGTCAAATTTTTAAAAGGTAAAACTAAGCTATAGAATAGTGGTTGCCTCTAGGAGCAGCCTACGTATCATCAGGTTGAACGCCTTAGGTCTGTGTGCTGCATTGGTGGGAAATTAGACAGTAATTTTTAAAAAGAATAAAAGATGTCTGTTTCCTTCTTCCCAGATGCATGTCTCATTATTTACTCATTCATTGTTTCCCTGCTCTGCTTCTCTTGAAAAATATTTGAGATAAGTTACAAAGGTGTGGTGTTGAACGACATAGGAAATCTGGGTCATGCTAAAATAAAAGCAGGAAAATGAGATACCTGGGTGGTCCTCAATATTTTTGTCAGGAATTCCTGTGTGCTTCATAGGTTAAGCTAGAGAGAGTTTCCTAGCAGCCGAGGTAAAAAAGAAACACAATTCAGCATCCAAAAGTTAACAATCCCACCGATCAGAAGCACTGGCCACTCTGAGACCCTAGAGAGAGTCTCCTGGCCATCTCAGAAAAAGGCAACTGTATGAGCAAACCCTTTTCTATTTGTTAAAATTCCGTCACACATCCCATTTGTGACTCTGGATGCCTGAATTCCTTCAGCCCACATTTTCACACCCATGGGGGGTGCCCCCATAGAATTTAGGGTGAGGCAGCATCATGGGGACGACCAGGCGTCTCCCCTGAGCGGCACGTGGACCTGCCCCCTAGACACCTTTTACTTTCCCGGGCGCAGCTTGGGGGAAGCCTTGTGCGTAAGGTCCGGCTTTCTGTTCTTTGCAGTGTAGGGCTTGCCACCCTCATTCCTGGAACCCAGGCCAGCATCCTTTGCTTTGCCACCCGGCTCCTCCTCCTCCTGGTTGGCACATCTCAGCATTCCCATCCCTTCCCCTGCAGTGACTCTGTGTGGGTCGGCTCCTTGGGGGCTGGACTCTTTACATTTGGGCATTTGGGTTAGTGGATCTTTCCACCTTCTGGCTCCAGTTTTTGAGTTGAATTCATATATTTCTCCAGTCACTAGAAGGGAAAAAGTACAATAATTACATAAACCAAGGGAACTGGAATGATGCCCCTTTCCCCCACCTCAACTTGCTCTGTTCTGACTCCCAGGGAAAGAAGAAGCAGGCTAGAAGGTTTGACTCATTTAGATGGAAGGCAGGCCTGTGAGCAGCATAGACGGTCTTCACTAGCCTGCCCTACCCGCAGGCCAGACGGCGCTGGTCACACAGGTAGCAAATGTCAGGCCGCTTGGTATAGAAATGTTTAGGAGAGTCTTGAAGCCATCTCGATTGCAGGATGAGAAGACCATTATAAATTTCCAACTCCAAGTGAGCTTCTGATAAATTAGATTCTATTTTTAATGGCATTACTTGTTACTTTCTGATTTATTGTGTTTATTTACAAAGACCCCTGGATCCCTGCTATAAAAAGAAATTCACGAAGTGAGGAGGAAAAGACTGTGATTTTTATGTATGTTAACAGAGATGTGTAGACACAGACACACAAATCTGGCCCCACTCGAGATGATCCAAGGGAGCCAGTTTCATTGTGTCGGAGCCAGCAGACGCTAATTGATGTGTTTGTTCACATAGGCCGGTTGGCACATCGCTTTCTCCTCTTTCCTCTCAACTACACAAAAACGCAAAGGTCCTGCCTGGCTTTTCCCCTGGAAGCTTGAGTTTAAGGCAGGCCCCTGCTCCTGCCACTTCCATACAGCATGAGTGGCCTCTCGGCTCAGAATCCCACCAGCACTTATGCTAATGTGGGCACATTATGGTAACAAGTACCTAATAATAGAGGGAAATTTAATTCCAGCAGCAGCAGCAGCCTCTCACTGGAGAGGAGCCATCCTCCTTCCGAGGAGGACCGGTGCGCTTTGCATATGAGGGTGGCAGGGAGCCAACACACTTGCCTCCTGAATTTGGTTTCCTTCCCTTTATTCACGTCTATAATTGAGCCTTTGTAAGTAGAGGGATATGTGTAAAGGAGCTAAATTTGGAGCTGATTTCATGGGGGTGATGAGAGCTCGGGAGGCCAGCTTCACCTTATGTTCATCTTGCCAACCAAGAAAATCTTGGCCCTGATCTCAGAAAAAAAAAGAAGCAAAACTTTCCATTTCTCTCTATCTTCCACAACTAATAAGATGGCATTAGAAGCATTCAGAAAGGATGGGGATGGGGACAGGAGGGACAGGGGAAAGTACCAGTGAGAAAGGAAAAAAACATAGGTTCTTGAACTCGCCAGTTCCCTAAATTGGTTCGTGATTTGGAAAGGGAGGTGAGAAAGCGGCGTGGGCCTGGAGCGTGAGCCCTCTAGGTGGAGGCCCGCTGAGGCCTCCCACGTGTGGTGCTGCTGTGTGTCTGAGCGTGTGTGAGCCAGCTGGGTTCAGAGCTGGACTCATGTGGTATTTTAATCTAGAAGGGTCAGCACTGTGTAGGCAATGAAGCCAAATGGATTGACAAACTGAGTTAAGAGCAGGAAACTGGATAAGGTTTTCCATGACTCTTCCAGTCGGGAGTGTGAACAGCATGCTATGGGTGGCGTCAGCCTTGATTACCTGGATCTATGGCTTCTCCATCAAAGACAGTGTTCATCTGGATAGTTTCCTAAGGAGAGAAAGAGACAGCTTCGCGCACAGCCCTACACTCCCCCCCAGCACCCAAGGTTGCTCATCCTCACAGCCCAAGTTCCTTGCCTCAAGCCTCTTGGACATTTATGTCTTTAACTGGCACTGTGCTAGGTGCCGGGAACACAGTGGTGAACATGGCAGGTGTGGTTACTGCCACACATGGCTTGCCATTGGCTAACAGGTCCTACGATGCAGAGTGATAAGGCTATGAATGGAGAGATGTGGGACGTTATGGGGCACACGTAGGGACAGGGAGACATTTAATCCACACCTGGGAGTTAAGAAACTATCCTGAGTAAGTGAAATCTAAGCTGCATAGAAGGAAGAGTAGAAATGCCACACAACACAGGCCAAGACCTATGTTGCCCCAGTGGGATCAGTGTCTGGTAGACTTGCAAGATGGACGCAGGGGAGTCCCCAGGTGCCTGTACCCCCAGCCCTGGCCTTCCTGCCCTCTCCTGCTGCCTCCCCTAGCTTAGTCCAATGCAGCAGCACATCTAGGCCTCACCTAAGCCCTGAGCTCCATCTCTTCCCTCCCGTCATCTATTCTCTGTGCCACTCTCCAAGCCCTAACCTCTGTCTGATGCACCTGTCCTTTGTCTCCATGGAAACACACCCTTCCCTCATGCATTGCCTTCTACAGGTGCCATGTCAGTCTTTAGCACACTAAGGAGGATGGTGCTTAGACCTTGTCAAGCCTTTCAATCCTCAATGTTATCAATTCCATCACATAAATGATCACCTCCTCAGTTCCCTACAGCTCCCTGGATAAGCAGCCCCAGTTTTTTGTGGTCCTGGGAATTGATTTATCTGATAGATTAATTTACTATTACCCAGTTCTAAGACAGTCTCTGAGTGGGATCCCACAGGGTACTTGCTTTAGAGACAATAACACCCAGGAGACCAGAGATTGCCTCTTCCTCCTGCTTGTAGACTGACCGGAACATACAGGCACCAGGCGACACATGGGTCTGAAATTCCAGCTCACAGTGTCGACACCCTCACTGGAGGAGGCACTGGCCCCTCATTCACATTTTGGAGTCTTGGATTATGACAAAGCCTTATTGTCAGGAGGTGGGGAAGAGCTGAGGCAGTCGCCATCAAATTCTATCACTTCCCAGGTGAGTACATCGGGTTCAGTGTGTGAGATGAAGGGGTAACTCCAGCTATCCTGTAACACTTTGCATTCATGTGACATTTAGCAATTTTCAAAGCGTTTCTCCACCTGTTATCTCAGGGCAGGCATCCTCACTCCCATTTTCCAGGTGAGGAATGTAAGGCTCCAAGAGGCTGAGGGAGGCCCCAGGTCATATGACTAAGTAGGCAAAGCCAACCCCAGACCCAAGCCGCGCTTTCTCTATCACTTTTCTGCAAGGTTGTGCAAGAAGAGCAAAGAAAAATTAAATCTCATTGAAGGCTGAAGTGCCAGTTCTGGTCTTTAAGCTTCACTCCCCCAATTCGCTCTCCCGGAGAGCTGGTCTAGATAATAAACACCACTACTCAATATTTATGAAATCCAGTTCTTCTGCAAATATATCAGCAGACATGTTCAGTGGAGGGAACAAATTCTATCAGGAGCTCGTCACACAGCAATCTGTTCCACTGGCCAAATGCAAGCACCTCTCTGAATGATGATAACACATCCCCCAGGCTGTGGTGGGCCTGCGGGGAGCTGGGGGAGGGCAGGGGGGGACAAGGCCCCCACCAGCAGCACCCTAGCCAGGGGCCCCGGACTCACCAGCACAACTTCTCTCTCTGCATTCTTCATTTCTGCAGGGAACAGAACAGGCAGAAGGTAAGCTTGTTGGGTGTTAAATTGACCTTAAAATTCCACCCCCACAATGGGATTTCCCCTAAACGGGCTTGGAACTCAGTCTTGCAGACACAGCAAAGAAGTTTTCTCTCTGGTAGACATGTTTGTTGACAGCTTTCATCTTCTCAGAAAAAATATATACACACATGCATATATTACACACGCAATTAAAATGTTTTTACTTTTTGTCTAGCTTATTGTTATTACTAGGAAATTAGCTTTTAAATGGCCTACAGATAAGAAAGATTAGGTTGAAATATTTGTTCACAACGTGGGGAGTTTTTGCATTCCTCCTCATGACCTTTTTGAAAAGTAACTGGGATTGGGAGAAACCCCAATTTTCGCTTGGATTTGTGAAAATGTTATTTGTTAAAATCATCTCACTCAATATGATTAATAACCACTATAATCAAGTTTATAACCCTGCTCAGCCATGCCTTGTGCGGGCTAGACACACATGCCTGTGAACAGAGTGATTAAAACAAGCATTCTTTTAAAAAGATACAAGGGAACCTCTGTAAGCTGGCCACCCAGGGAGCGTAACAAGCTGGTCAACATATAGAGGTGGTCACCATAAGGAACTAGGCCTTCTGTGTGATTCATATATGTGGTGCATGTGCGGTGCATGCAAATTAGGTCAACTGAAGAAGGTGATCAATGTAGGGAGGAGGTCGACTATGGAGAGTCTACTGTACTTTCCAATGCTTTGTCCAGTCTCTCTCCATGGTCTGGGGTCTGCTTGAGGCAACAACTCACCTGCCAGGGCAGGATAGGACCTTCCTCAATTTACCAGTCTGCCGGAAATCATTCAGTTCTCCCAACTCATCTAACTGCCCCTAACTCCCGTCTCTAAGTAGCCTGACCTAAACAATTCATGAAGATGACCAAATCCATTAGAATCAGAGAATTAAGGATCACTTGTTCTTTCAAAAGAGGCATGCATCGGAAATAGAGCATTAGTTGTCCTCAGGACACCCTTCCATGTGCAGCAGCGTAGCGGCTGCCTGTGCTCACCACGTGGAGGGTGCTTTATTTCTGTCTCACTCAGCGGGAAGAGACCCAGGTGCTTCGGCTGAGCTGATTGGACATGGCCCTGGGCAGGGCACAGGCAGGACCAAAGTGAGAGATCCAAGTGGTCCAAAGGCACCTTGCACCCTCCCCTCCCCTTCTTCAGTGACAGCCAACCTCTGCTTCATTCCACCCACACATGACGAGGCCGAAACCATGCCAAGACATGATCGTGCTGATCCTCCGCTGAGCTGGAGGCTTTTTACATTGTACAACACAGGAAGCAGAAGGTAACAAACAAACAAATAGGCATTGCACCTACCTCCTTTCTTTACCCTGTGGGAGGAACAAGAAGAATGGACATTAGTTAACCTGAAAGTACTCTACCCTGGCACACACATGACAACATGGGGTCCTTTGGGCCACTGTACACCTTTGGACTGGGGGGTAGGCTACCAACTCTGCTTCAAACTGCATGCCTCCATCACTATTGGTTTTGGACAGGGGAGGCTCTGGGAACGTGATGAGTTTAAAAGCTGTCACTTTATAGATCTTCAGGGAATATGTTGTCTCTGATTAGGACACCTGGTGAGGACATGACTACCCAGGTCAAGACTGTCTCATCTTTCTCCCCAGCAGCCGACTGAACAGAAGGCTTGGCTCACTGCAGGGAGGTCTGAGTGCTGGCAGTTAAACTTGGTTTCCTGACACATGAAGGGCTAGACTTGGACTCTAAGACCTTCCCCATGATAACCTTGGATCCTGTAATTCTGAAACTCTAATTTTATTCTTCACTATTTGACAAATGTTGGCTGTTAAATGGTGCAGCTAATTTCCAGGAGGCAGATATGAATCTAAATTTCTAGCTAGTTTTTCTTCCTAAGTCAACATGTTGAAAACTGTGTTTACAACATAAGTTAAAACAGCCAGGTTCAAGGTGCATATTTAACATTTAGCCATAAATTACATGAAGTTTTAGTGTCTATTGGATTGTTATACCTCCTTACAGAACTTCTACCCAAATCCCATTTCAGGGCACCACCATCCTTACAAGCTTAAACATCATCCCTTTAGAGTTAGGTTTTGTTGTTTTGTTTTTTTTTAATCAGTTTGTGAGTACACTCCAAATAATAATGCCTTTTTAAATTTCAACACATGCTCAAGGATTTTTTACCTGGAAGTCAAGGTTGCCCGTAGCAACAAACTTCCTCAATAAACATGGCAAAATGCAATGCACATCTTTATGCTAATGCCTTATACTTTTTTACAATCTTTCATCCATAGAGATTTTGAAGTATTTGACAGCTAATAGTTAATCTTCGAAGTACCTTTAAAAGGCACATGAGTCTCATCATCCCTTCTTTTTGCTATTGAGACATCTTGACACTCAGAGGTTCATCCCCTATGACACTGGGGCACAGAGCTAAGCTGGAATGTAGCGTCCTAAACTCACTGGGACTCAGCCATGATGAATGATGAAAACATAAGATAAGAAAAACAATGGCTGTGGTGTAGTAAGCATGCACTCTGTATCGGAACAGGGCTAAGTGCATTCGCTCAGTTAGTTGTTTACTTTTACAAACGAAGAAATTGGAGTTCGCAAAGGTTGTCACTTGTTCAAAGCCGTATACCCAAAAAATGGTAGAGTGCAAAATTTGAACCCAGGCTTTGTCTAACGCCAAAATTCAGGCTCGGAACCATAATGCTCTAGTTATAAGAACAAAAAAAAAAACCTGGCTCTAGGAGAAGTTTGTAACCATTTGATGCCCTTCTCACTTTGCTTTACAACTTCACTTTACCCAGTAAAAACATCTGCAGATTGTCACAATAAGAGGCATAGCAGTAAGCAGGCAAAAAAGAGGAAAGGGCTTGTTTTACAGACCTTGAGAGTGAGGTACAAAAGAACGATGATTATTTAATAGTCACCAAGAACACAATTGAATCACTGGGGCCAAACGCTTAATTCTCTTATCAGTTTTTTTGTTGTTTTTAGCCAGGGCTGGGTTTAAACCCACCACCTCTGGCTTACGGAGCCAGGGCCCTACTCCTTTGAGCCACAGGCGCTGCCCCCTTATCAGTTTTTTTGGGGGGTGGGGCTTCCTTTAATTACATCCCATCCTTTAAATATTCTGCAAATTTCTGTCCCTGCTCACAATGAGGGCTTTTCTAAAGCTTTTACCCAAGGCAAGGTCAACAAAAATTTGGTGCCCCAATTTTGACAAGGGTGCCTCATCAAGGACAGGGTAGGTTGCCAGAAAAAAACCAAAGGAATGGTTTCATGGCCCAACAGGTGACAAAGAGGGCACAGCAGGACATAGAGAATCAGGATTCTCTCATCCAGGCACCTGGCTGATTCTCCAGCTTTCCTTCTCCTGACATCCCCAAGAACAGTGCCCTGAGGGAAGTAGGGGAAAGGGCCCCGCCCACTGGCCACTTACAGAGGTTTCTTGTCCTTCTCGGTCTTGCAGGCACAGTGTCTGTGGATGGCTTTGGCCAGCAGGAACACCAGGGACACCAGGAGACCCAGAAGCAATATGCAGCCCAGAGTGATGACAAAAGGCACATACCAGGCAGACGAAGAGTAAATGTTCTTCCTCAGGACCTGGTAGGTGACCCGGGGCTGGGACAACACAGTGGGGAGGGTGAGTGGAGGGTGGCAGTGGTTTCCACATCCAGTACTTGCTCCTGTTCAGTGTTCCACCCTTTGTTCTTGCTCATAAATCAAACATCTACGTGCTCACAGTTCTTGCTGCTTCAGCCCCTCACCTTCCTCACAGTCTTTGCAAACGTCTATTAAATCAGAACCCAGAAAATTTAGAGAACTAAAAAGCAACTCACTCCAGCCTAATTTTATTCCATCTTTCTTCCCCTTCCCAAAAGCTAAAAACGTCCATTGGCTTTTTTTCCTGCCATATCTGGGTGTAACCCAGGGCCCAATATAGCCATTGTCTCTCGCTGAGAAGGCATGAGCCATGGAAGTTGTTTTTAACACCTTGTAGGCTTTTCAGCATTCCCTCTGACTACAAGCTGCCACTGCCACATGAGTGGGCTGATATCACAGTGAAGCCCAAGTTCAGCATCTGCTTGCCAGAGCAGGAGGCAGATAACAGACAAGTTGCAGAGATTTTAGGATTGGAGATGTCATCAATGGGTCATGCTGTTAAGCTCAAGAAAGGTGGCAGGCAGCTCCTTACTCAAGGGCTCCTCCTAGCTGAGATCACAACAGAAAGTCCTTTAGGGCTGTCAAATGCTTGCATTCATGGGTGTCATACTGACCCCAGCACAGGAGAAAGAAGAATGAACCAGCTGTTGGCAATACCCTGAGAAGCAAAAGTTGGCCACCTCCACAGATGGTTCTCTAAGGCGCTGATTACTTTTCTTCTGGCATGCTACAAGTATGAGGTTACTGACCAGGGCTGCAGCTTTTACTAGGAAGCCAGTTCCTCCAAGGGGCAGGTTCTCCCTTCCTTCCCCAGACTGATGCTGTTACAGCACCTGGTGATTATCTTCCTGCCACTGACCACAATCTGTGTTTATCTCATTAGTTTGTGTACTTTGTAATAATCTGAAAACCCTCCTCCACATCAGTGACTCTCAAACTTTACAATTCCTTGGAAGGCTGATCAAAAACACAGGCTGCCGGACCCCACATCTGGAGTTTCTCATCCAGTGGGTCAGGGGATAGAGTTGGGGATTCCAGGCCCTAGAGGTCATGGTGATGACTACAGCTGGGTAAGGTACAACTTTAATAACCTAGGGTTGGGACCAAGAATGTGCTTGGCTAACAAGTTTCCAGGTGAGGCTGATGCTGGTGGCCTGAGGACTCTGCTTTGAGAACCACTGACCTATAAGCTCCCTGAGAGCAGGGATAATTTTGGGTGTGTTCACTAAAGTGATTGGCCCATTACAGGCATTAAATCAATATTTATAGATTGGATTAAATTTTTTGGAGTGCAAGTGGGGAGTAGGTTACACATTAGTACATGGTGACTTCAGAAGAGGTGGGAAGAGCATCTGGCAGCTGGCTCCTTGAATCCAGGGACACTGACTTGCAGTGGCTCCTGTGACCAAGCAGAGAGGGGCTGTGAAGGGAGAAAATGGCCACATGACCATGAAAATTGACTCCTGTGCCACAAGCAGCATAGGTGGTTAGTGCCCGAGGTCTCCCAGCACAGATCCACACTCTGCTTTACCAGGTTAGGAAACATTAATGGTTTTACAAATCCAAGGACGCACCCTGACCTTTCCCACTACTGGCCTCACCAATCCAGCCTGTGGTTACTATTCTTGGCAACATCCTAATAACCCAGCTCTTTTCAGTCCATTCTGTATTTCTCCTGGGACAAAGGGCTCAAGGGACTGTGGCTGGGATTCCAGATCCCAAAGCCCTTACCCTGGGGGTCGTGGTGATGATTGTGGTTGGGTGGGGAATGACTTTAATACTCAGTGTCACCGTCCCTGTTTCAACAAGAGCTTCTGCTTTCTTCCTGCTGGACAGCAAGTTGTCATCAGTGATGTAGATGAGTAGTTTGTAGTCCCAGATCTTATCAAGCCCACCAGCATAGTCAAAGCGGGATGCAAGCAGCAGGCGTGTCACATTGGACCCAGCATCAGGAGACAAGGTAAAATGGCCATTGACGTTGCCTAAATGAGGTTGGATGCAAGAATGTTGGCAAAAGGAAGAAAAGAGGGAGAAAAAAAGGTTTAAAAGAAAATGACATTTGGTCTCTTTCTGAAACATCCACTATTCAGCTGCAAACTATGTTTCTGAGGCACCCGAGCTGAATTCATGATATGCTACATGCCTTAACCGCATCGGATTTCACTAATGCAAAGACAGTCTTGCTCACAATCAGCTCCCGCAGAGCTTCAGGCGGAGACTTCATAAACCTGTGCAGCCCCTTCCAGTTTATCATCTGGCATTTATTTGCTAACAACATGTACAATTCACACATAGAGGAGTGCACAGTAAGAGGGTAGAAAGGTCACATCCATCGTTTACCTGTCTTTCCTGTCTTTCCTGGAGGTCACACTAGTTGCAGATGTCCCTAGAGTCCCCCAAAGGAGGATGCAGCCCCAGGTCCTTCGGGACCCTCCCCATCACACCCTGAACTCACACCTGGCTCTGTCAGCTCTGTTGGGGTCACGGCTCAGCTCCGGGAGCCGGGGCAGAAAGGCCACCAGCCCATGCCTGCACTCATTCCTCCACTGGCTCCAGACTCATTACCGACTGAACCCCAGCAAGTGGAGCAGGGGATGGTGCAATTTTTGCTCCCTTAGCAGCTAAATGCTCCATAAAGGCCTTAGGGTTCTCAGTATGGATTATTTCCATCTTCAGCAAGTAAGGTCTCCAGGCAGTTTCTGCCCCTGGGTTTTGTGACACAGCCAGCTCAAGAGGCTCCCTACTGTTCAAGTTCCTGCTCTGCCAAGAGCTCAGCAGGCAGCAGAGATGGATTTTTACTCTTTCACGTGGAATTGTTCTGCTTGTTTGGGTTTAAATCTCTGGCCTCAGCACTTCATTAGATGAGCTATTTTGGTCTAATTTCCATTGAGGGGTGCTCTTTTTTCCCCCACAATGGTATATTTTTAAAAAGAGAAAATGAATGGAGCAGAAGAGAATTCCTGAGGACACATTTCAAAATGCCTTTAATCTATTTAATCTATTATTATCCAGAGAGAGGACTGGGATTCCCTGCCCCCACTACACGCTTTCAGTAAAAGAGGCAGTTGAAAAGTTGGACTAAATTTTTTCATTCACACTAATTTGACCTGTGACTTACAATCAGGAATTTCTTTGTCGGGGGGGGGGGGGGGGGGGGGCCCCCAACGGTAAGTTTTACCCGTTCCGGCCCCCCCCGGCACCCCGGGGTGGGGGGGGGGGAAAAGCCG
>CAUYQV010104509.1:0-29947 GCA_963574575.1 Galagoides demidoff | reverse complement strand
AGGTAAGTGGGCACTTGACTCATATTTTCTCTCCAAGGAATGTGGAATATGGAGATAGAGACACCTCTTAGTTGGCACAGGGCTCTTAGACCATGTAAGGTCAGGACTAGCGTGGCCACGTGCATAGCAAGGAAGGGAAAGTTGACCTGCAGAGGATGAGAAAGCAAACACACAGAATGACCCACACTCAGATGAAAACAGAAACACAGGCTGAAGCACATGAGCTAAGTCTTGGAGCAGTCTTTCTTTAAATGGGAATATTTAAACCTACAGAAAGGTAGAGAGAACAATACTTATTCATCACCCAGATCCAGTGATGATCTGCTCATGGCCAATCTTGTTCATCGCTATCCGTATGGCTTCCTCCTCTCCTTAATTTTTTTTTATTATCTCAGCTGATAATAGCATTTTACTGTGAAATATTTCAATATTTATATCCAAAAATGACTAGCACTCTTGAAAAATATAAGCAAATTACCATTATCTCACCTAAAATGTGGCAATAATTCCTTCATATCATTAATTACCCAGCACTTATATTTACGGAAATGTCTTATAAATGCTTTAATTATTTTAATTCGTTTAACTGAACCAGGTCTAAATGAAATCATACATTATTCGTTTCTTTGATCTTTATTTATTTGTTTTCTCTTTTTCCTTCTCCTTGTGTTCCTACCCAATGCTTTTTAAGTTATATTTTTTGAAAGGAATAAGTTCTTTCCCTCTGTGGGGAACTGTGTTACCACAGTCTGATTTTACTGGTGGCAGTTTTCTGGTGTCTGTCTCTGTGTTTCCCATGCATTGGAATTAGATCTGGATACTTGAGAGCTTTTCATTTTAGTGAGTTAGGAACTCATGGCTCCTGAGACCTTTTGCATGGCCATAGTATCTTTGATGACTTCCTAGCTTTCTAGTATGTCAAGATATTATAGGCTCAATGTTCACACTTCCCCTCCAGAGCTAGAACAACTATTTCTCTAAGGAGCTCATTTCCTTTAGTGAGGATAATATTTGGAAGTCATAACCTGGGTGCTAGAGGTCCTATTGAGTTTTTCATAACTTGTGGGTCTTTCAATAAAAAGAGCTAGGAAAGAAAAAAATATATAGGCACATATTTAAATGGTATGCATGTATGATATATCATGAATAAATAAATATTTTGATTAAATCTAGAATTAATATTATATAAAATTCAAATTAAGAGCTGCAGAATTTTTACCTAGCCTCATTGATTTTATACTTGTATCTCTTTCTTCCATGGACTATCTTTCATTCCAGAAAAATTGTTAGATGGCTTAAAATTATACAAACATAAGATGTCAGTAGCTAACATAAGAGCATGACTTCTATAAAGAATAGAAGTGAGTCAGGCTGTCTGGCAGTGTGTGCCCCAACTCCTGTGTGCATGAGTCTGGAACCAATTGTAACACTAGCTGAGAGTGTGGGCTGTGGGTTTTTCTCTTTCACTTATTCCTGAGCTTCCTACAGGAGACCTAAGTCTGTGAGTGGGAAACTAGTGGGCAGTGAGCTAGGGAAGAGAAGCAAGAAAGACATAAGCAGGGAGAGAAAGACTCAAAAGCAGAAACTCAGGCCACCTTGTAGCTCAGGAATGACTTCCTTAAATTTTGGTGAGGACACTCAGAGATCTCTGCTCACCAAGGGGTGAGAGACAGGTGGCAAAGAACAGCACATGCTGGTATGGTGGCTCATTCCAGTAACCTCAGCATTTTATGAGGGCAAGGTGGGATGATCTCTTGAGGTCAGGAGTTTTATGACCAGCTTAGGCATCATAGCAAGACCTCATCTCTAAAAAAAAAAAAAGTTTAAATTTGATGGGCACAGTGGTGTACAATTATAGTACTAGCTACTAGGGAGGCTGAGGCAGGAGGATCCCTTGAGCCTAGGAATTAGAAGTGGTAGTGAGGCATGACCATGCTGCTGTACTTCAGCCTGGGTGACAGAGCAAGACCCTATCTCTAAATAAATAAAAAGGGGGGGGGCATGTGATGCAGACAATTATCTTTACTCTCCCCTTCCCCCTCTTTCTTTCTTTTTCTCTCTCTCTCTCTTTTTTTTTTTTTTTTTGAGACAGACTCTCACTATGTCACCCTCAGTAGAGTGTGGTGGCATCACAGCTCACAGCAACCTCAAACTTTTGTGCTTAAGCGATTCTCTTGCCTCAGCCTCCCAAGTAGCTAGGACTATAGGCACCCACCACAATCCCTGGCTATTTTTTATTGCAACTGTTTAGTTGGCCTGGGCCAGGTTCAAACCCACCACCTTCAGTGTATGTGGCTGGTGCCGTAACCACTGTGCCAAAGGGGCCAAGCGTCTTTCTTTCTTTTCCTCCCTCCCTCCCTTCCTTCCTTTCTTTGTCTGTCTGATAAAATCTACAAGGTTAAGAAGAAGAAAGGAGATATCAACAGTGATAATAGTTTTAAACTGGGAAGATGGACTAGTACTAATTTCCATAGCAGATCTGACAAAGCCAAATCCCAAGCCAGACTAGGTCTCTTAGCCCATTTTCTGCCACTACAACAGAACGTCTGAGACTGGGCAATTTGTAAATAATAGAAGCCTATTTGGTTTACAGCTCTAGAGGCTGGGAAGTCCAACAGCATGGTGCTGGAATCTGGTGAAGGCCTTTGTGGGGCATCATCCCATGCCAGAAGGTTGAAGGGCAAATGAACACTTGAGCAAAAAGAGAAAAGGGCAAAACTCCTGTGGTAACTAATCCACCGCCACAATAACATCATGAATCAATTTGTGAAGGCAGAGTGTCATCGTCTAGTCACCTCTTAAAAGTCCCACCTCTCAACACTGTTACAAGGACAATTAAATTTCAATATGACTTTGGAGTGGACACTCAAATCATAGTACTGGATGGCAACCAGTTTTATAGCACAGAGGAACTCACTTTACCAGGTGAGTTTTCTTTACTTCTAGGACCAGGGGTAAAGGGAGACTGCTGAAAACGAAAGACTAGGTGACAAATATGTAAGAAACACAGCCTCCATACCCCTTCATTCATTCCATAACATTAGCAAACTATCCCTTGTTTACCTCAACACAAGTTTTATTCTCTAGAAAGGCTAAAACCATGGCTCTCTGTACTGGCAGACACAGGCACAGTTAAGAGCATGAGTACTGTGCCCTTTCATGGAATAAGAAAGCACTGATCAAAAAAGATAAAAAATCAGAATTACCTCTGATTTTGTCTCAGCAGTATCCTTAAATTCAGAAGGAAGATGATTTCCAATAAATTCCTAGAATACCATACCCTACAGTGATGATTAAATTTATGTGTCAACTTGACTGGGCCATGCAGTGCCCAGATATTTGGTCAAACATTTGGATAAGTCTGTGAGGGTGTTCCTGAATGAGATTAACATTTAAATCCATAGATTATATAAAGCAGATTGCCTTCCCTAATGTGGTGGGCCTCATCCAATCAGCTGAAGGCTTGAATAGAGCAAACAAGATGAATAAGAAGGAACTCCTCCTGCCTCTGAGCTGCAACATTAGTTTTTTCTACAGCCCTTATATTGGAACTACACCTACAGTTCTCCTGGTGTGTTTCCAGTCTAGCCTGATGACTACAAATGTTTGGACTTGGCCTATTGGGGGGGTCAGGGGTCCTAATTCCCCAACCCAGTTGATCTCGTTTAATTACTTGGCTGAGCTAGAAAGTTCAACTGAGGCATAGCAATAACCCAACGTAAAAGTGAGTGGAAACTGAAAATAAAACTGGAGCCGCACAGGCAGTGTGGGTAGAAAGCAAAAGTCATCTACACATGTTTCAAGGTAACAAAGAGAAATTTTATCCAGGAAGAACAAAGAAAGTTTAGAGCATTTCCAAAGAGAGTTGAGATATCTATCTCCTTCTGAGATAAAGGCCTGTGGGGGTATTAAATATTCCATTTGAAATTGGCTACAAGTCTTTCATTGTTGTCTCTGCACCTCCAGACAGTATTGCCCTTTTCTTTTTTTTATTATTTAGTTTTTATTTCATAATCATAAACTTAACTCTGCAATCCAGCTAGACGTGGAGAGGAATAAGGAAAATATGCAACCCAAAGAACTGCAGTGAGAGCACAGAGATTACAAGGTATTGCGAGCAAATGGGGTACAAGGGTGCTCTCCTGAGTTACAGAAGGAATGGTTTGGTGGTTGAAACATTAAGTCAAATTTATTACAGTTGTCCACAGTCAGTAATGGGGATCTTCTTGCTGGTCTTGCCATTCTTGGACCCAAAGCGCTCCATGGCTTCCACAACATTCATGCCTTCTTTCACCTTGCCAAAGACCACATGCTGCCATCCAGCCACTCAGTCTTGGTAGTACAGATGAAAAACTGGGAACCGTTCGTGTTGGGTCCAGCATTTGCCATGGACAAGATGCCAAGACCTGTATGCTTCAGGACAAAGTTTTCATCTTCAAATTTCTCCCCGTAGATAGACTTGCCACCAGTGCCATTATGGCGTGTGAAGTCACCACCCTGGCACATAAACCCTGGAATAATTCTATGACAGCAGGAACCCTTATAACCAAATCCTTTTTCTCCAGTGCTCAGAGCACGAAAGTTTTCTGCTGTCTTTGGAACTTTGTCTGCAAACAGCTCGAAGGAGATGTGGCCCAAGGGCTCGCCATCAGCGGCAATATCGAAGAACACGCTGGGGTTGACCATGGCTAATACAAGACGATTATAAGCGACAGTGTCTGCAAAGCTAGTATTGCCCTTTTCTATTGGTCATTGTTTACCTAGGTTACTCCATACCCACATTCTTATGGGTCCTCCAGATTTCCTGGTTCAACAGGACAGATTTTCCTCCCTCCCCACTTGAAGCCCATTTCTTAGCATCTTTTCTCAGGACACACATGTTTTGTTTCTCTGGAGAACCCTAATATACCCCCCATTTTATCAGTCGTGTATGGGCATTGAATAAAAATATGTTCAGATGCATAAGGTCTCAAAAACATATTTACAATATACTTTTTCTCCAGAAGGTATTTAAGGGCAGCACCCGTGGCTCAGTGAGTAGGGTGCAGGCCCCATATACTGAGGGTGGCAGGTTCAAACCTAGCCCCAGCCCAACTGCAACAACAACAACAAAAAAAGTATTTAAAAATGTGCTCCACAAAAATGAGAAATTAAACCAAGGAAGTAGGAAGAATTTGATAAAATAAACAGGAGCTTCAACCATAAGAGAGGGTTCAGGAGTCCCCAAGACAGTAAAGGGAGTTCCCAGCATGACAGCTGTATGCTGGGGCAAAGAAGGCAGCCATCCCAGAGGGAACCCCCAGGACCCCAGAGACAGGGGGCAAAGGGCTGTCATCCATAGACCCTTGCTACCTACAGTGATTAACCTGAGAACAGAATACCCCAAACAGCCTGGCCCACATTCTTTCCTGTACTTACCTTATCTTGACTGGGCACTGATGAAACTTCCTTTTTTCTTCTTATTGCTTATGTTAGCTGAGGGCACTCATTCCACAGACTATCTGCTTTGAGCTATTCCCAAGAGTGGGAAGTGGGTCATAGTGAAAGCTTAGAAGCAGAAAACATAAAACAACCCACTCTCTCTGGGATAGTTCTGCCAGATGTTTGGTAGCTTGCCACAATACAGCCCTGCCTGACTTATCCAAAAGTGGCTATTAGAAAATGTGAACTTGTATTCTCAGGTGAGTCTTCCCCCAATAGTGGCATATTTTTCTTAAAAATCTAGGTTTGCAATTGTTATTACATTTTTCAAAATGAAACAATATTCTGTACTCTGATACATTTGTAAATGGTAACAATCTGAGAGAAACCAAAAGAATACTTTCTACTGCTGCATAAACAAATTACCCCAAAATAAGTAGCTTTAGACAATATCTAATTCTTATCTCACCATTCTAGAGGTGAGAAATCAGGTGAGATAGGCTGGACTTTGAGAAAAAGTCCACTTCCAAGTTCATTTGTATTACTAGCAGAATTCATTTCATTTCATTCAATTCATTTCCCATGGTTGTTGGACTGTGGTCCCGGCTTCCATGCTGGCTGTTGCCAGGGGTATCCTCAGCTAATTGTGGCAGCTGTCTGGCCCTTGCTTGTGGCTCCCCTGGTCTCTAAATCCAGAAATGGTGTGAGAAATTTTTCCCATCCTCTGAGTATAACTGCTGCTACTTATCAGAGAAAATGCTGCTTTTAATGAGCTTGTCTGATTGGGTCAGACCCACCTGGATAATCTAATCCTAAAGCCAACTGACTAGGAACTATAATTATATTCACAAAATTCCTTAGCAGCAGGACCTAGGTTAGTGTTTGACTGGTCACTACAAGGTAGGAATGGTGGGGTGATGTGGGATCATTAAGATTCTGCCTACCGTAAGTGGTTATCTATGAAGGAGAAGGAAGAAGAGAATATAATGAGGGAGGAAAATAGGAGGAGTATCCAAGGTACTTGAACATTCTAATTGTTAATCTGTCAGAAGTTCTCAGCATGTGGTTAATTATTTTTCCTTAAATGGTAAACACATGATTTTCACACTCTTTTGTGTTATAACTTATTTCACAAAAAGAAAAAGATTCAGTGTAAGCAACAATGCCTCTGACTACGAATGTGGCATGTATTGGATTCCAAGAATTTTTGAAGCTAATGCACAAGGCAGGTGTGTTTTATTTGTGAAAGAAGTGGGAGGGATTGCCCGAGTTTTTCATTTGTCCCTGACACTGGGGAAGCTCCTCTTGTACGCAAGGACATTTGCGGAGTAAGAGCTCAACACAGGTGCCAGCCACCATCTCCATATTAGAATTAATTGAGAAGAAGAAAACTAGAATGTGGTAAAGAAAATGCAGCCCAACAGAAAACAGTGGTCCAAGCTGAAGGTGCTTCTGGCTGCTGCCTGGGCAGTCACAGCTCTTTCGCTCTGGGGTTTTAGAATTGGAAGTTACCAGATCCCAGTGGCAAACTGGCCAAGGTCTCACATATGCACAGGTACGGGATGCTCATGCACACACACAGGAAAAGACTCATGCATGCATAATAGGACACTGCTTCTAACTGGGTGTCTGTAGTGGTTAAAGCGTTGCCCCATGCACCAGGGGTGATGGGTTCGAACCCAGCCTGGGCCTGCTAAACAAACAAACAAACAAAACAGGACACTGCTTCTGTGATCAACTAGCCTTTCTCAAGTCTACAGCTGCTATGCCTATGAAACTCTCTGGTAGGAGCCATGACCAGATTCATATATGACCCTAGTTCAGCCCTCTAAAGGCCTTACCCATGATAGGAGCATAGAATCTATTTGATAAGATACAGACAAGAGGAGATTTCTAGGTCTCTGGCTTCCATCCAGCCCTAAGATCCTGAATTTGGAAATGGCCGAGGGTGCTAAGCTACAGGGTTTGTCTTGTTCTATGGGTTTCACATTCTCCCAGCTCTGTCACAGGCCCAGGTGAGAGTTCTCATTAATTGGGGGTTTGTGTTAATTTGGGTAAGGCCAGGATGATCCTTTATCTATACTGCTTTCCAACAGCTCAGCAGAATGGGTAGAAAGAGAGGGAAGGAGGAAAGAAAGTATTTCTGGAGGGACTTCAAAATAATTGGATTATGGGGACATAATCCCAGATGTATAAAAAGTTTCTTAACTTTGTCAGTTAGATTTCTAAACTTTAAATCACTTTAGGGACTAGAAAAATCCCAATAGCAGGATTGAATTTAAAAGGCTTTGCATGTGCAATGAATGGTCTTTGGTGGATTCTACCCAAACACAAAACAAAGAGAAGAAAACTTGCACCCATTTCAGGTGCTAACTCTTTTGGCTGCTGCTCTCCAACCCAAACAGCTATTTTTGGCTTCTAGACTATTCCTAGGCCTCAGAGAAGTGATCTGAATCAACAAATTTCTAAAAAAGGTAAGAGTACACTTTTAAGAAATTATATAAACCCTGGAGGGTCCATCCCATCCTTTGCTGCATCCCTGATGACTAAGTTGCATAGGGGGATTTTGAAGGAAAGAGAAACCTCAATAGTACAAGAATCCAAGAATGAGAAATTCATGGACTTGTTCAGTTCCTGGGATGGAATGTCTCTGATAATAATCTATTCCAAAGTAAGCATTTGGGAAACGGAGGCCCAGAGAGGTAATAGGACTAAAGGATTCCCAACAACTGAGTGACAGTTGTTGAATGGTGAATGCCAGTCCTTTTATTTAGCAAGTGCTCCAGAAGTGAGTGAGTGAAGGGAAGAATGAATGAATGCCCAGGGTACTGTAGATTGAGAGAGAGAACTAGAGAAGACGAGGAAGACTGTGCTCCCAGAGCAAATGTCAGGAATCGAGGATGAAATGCACCAGTTTCCTTTGCCGGTCCTGGGTTCCAAGGGGGAAAAAACGTACAAATGGGGCTCAGCACCCGTAGCACAGTGGTTAGGGTGCCAGTGGCAGGTTCGAACCCAGCCTGGGCCTGCCAAACAACAATGACAACTACAATAAAAAAAAAGACAGGCATGGTGGTGGGTGCCTATAGTCCCAGCTACTTGGGAGGCTGAGGCAAGACAATCACTTAAGCGCAAGAGTTTGAGGTTGCTACGAGCTGTGATGCCACTGCACTGTACTGAGGGTGACATAGTGAGACTGTCTCAAAAAAAAAAAACAAAAAAAAAACCCCATACAAATGGGGCAGAATATTTCTTGCCAAAATTGAATGAAATGAATCATCTACACGTGGTAAGACTTTAAGTAAATGTGTGATCCTGTCTTGAATGAGACTAGGAAAATGCAATCTAATCAGTTGACATTTCAGACTTCTCTATGGGGTGGCTAAATACCACAAAGTAGATTTTGATCAAATTCCTTGCATTTTATTTAGAACAGCACAGAGAACCCCTCAGATCATCAGAGTTGTTGTCCCGTTGCTTAGCACAGCAGAGCTTCTTTCCTGACTGTCTTGGCACTTTAGGTACTGGACAGTCATGGAGCTGGTCTTCTGAGTCATGCAAGTGACATAGGAAATATCATGGTCAGGTCCAATCAGACCTCTCCTGTGATGGGCTTCATTCTCTTGGGCCTCTCTGCCCACCCAAAGCTGGAGAAAATATTCTTTGTGTTCATCCTGTCAATGTACCTGGTGATCCTGCTGGGCAATGGGGTCCTCATCCTGGTGACCATCCTGGACTCCCGCCTGCACACACCCATGTACTTCTTCCTGGGGAACCTCTCCTTCCTGGACATCTGCTATACAAGCTCCTCTGTCCCCCTCATCCTTGACAGCTTCCTGACCCCCAAGAAAACCATCTCCTTCTCAGCCTGTGCTGTCCAGATGTTCCTCTCCTTTGCCATGGGGGCCACAGAGTGTGTGCTCCTGAGCATGATGGCGTTTGATCGCTATGTGGCCATCTGCAACCCCCTTAGGTACCCCGTGGTCATGAGCAAGGCTGCTTATGTGCCCATGGCTGCTGGCTCCTGGGTGGCTGGAAGCATCACTGCCATGGTGCAGACATCCCTAGCAATGCGACTGCCATTCTGTGGGGACAACGTCATCAACCACTTCACCTGTGAGATCCTGGCTGTCCTGAAGTTGGCCTGTGCTGACATCTCTGTCAATGTCATCAGCATGGCAGTGGCCAATGTGATCTTCCTAGGGATCCCAGTCCTATTCATCTCTTTCTCCTATGTGTTCATCATTGCCACCATCCTGAGGATCCCCTCTGCTGAGGGGAGGAAAAAGGCCTTCTCCACCTGCTCTGCCCACCTCACAGTCGTGGTCGTCTTCTATGGGACCATCCTCTTCATGTATGGGAAGCCCAAGTCTAAGGACCCGTGGGGGGCAGACAAGCAGGACCTTGCCGACAAGCTCATCTCCCTCTTCTATGGGGTGGTGACCCCCATGCTGAACCCCATCATCTACAGCCTAAGGAACAAGGATGTGAAGGCCGCTGTGAGGAACCTGATATTTCAGAGATGCTTCACCCAGTGATGCTAGAGGGGTCCTGATGTTTCTGTGCTCCCTGACTGCTCCCACCTGAGGGTCCCAGACAATAAAAGGAAGGGCCAGCTTCCTCCAAGTTTCCTCCTCCAGCTTCCTCCAAGGTAAATCTCATTACACAGAATGTCATTACACAGAAGGGCTCTGTGTGAACCCATTTAATGCCGCTCCACACATGTATATTCTTGTTTGTCTAGCCTCATAGTTCTCATTCGCTATGATCACACTGATGAAGAAAAAGTAATTCTTCAAATTTTTGTTGGTGAACTAATGAAAACCTTAGCCTATAGATCTTCAATTCAATTGCTCCTTGGCTGCTGTCTTTGAACACATTGGAATGGAACCTTACTTTTATGTTACCTTTCGAACACTTCCAAATCCATATGAAACGACAGTAACGTTTTTGTCTCCTCATTTTTTATTCTCCTTGTGGCCATACTAATTAATTTTTCTGAATTTTTCTCTCTTCACATCTCCATTATTTACTTGTGGCATTGTCTCTCTCTTGTCCTCACTCAGGGTCCTCACCAGAAAATCATTCATGGTCTTGAAGGAGAGAGGGGAGTGAGGCAGGTGTGGCAAAACTGATACAAGGGCCAAGGACGCAGGTCTTTCCCCTTCCCTCCCTTTCTGAAGATGTTGTCCATCTCTGGGCTCTGTCCCTAGCTAGGCACCAGTAGCCTTCCATGGTCATCAGAGAAATGTGAAAAGTGAGATATGTCAAAGAGGAGCAAATAAATTCTATTAACCACCTAACCTGGCCTGACCAAGCATGTAACCAAGTGGCAGCCACCACTTGTTTTTCCACCTAAGAATTGCTAATGCTACATGGTAGTCAGAGGAGGTGGAAGTGATGCCCACTAGAGAACATCTAGGAAGCACCCACATAATTACTTTATCCATAAGTCCAGTTAAAAGAATGGGCAAAAGTCCGGGTGCAGTGGCTTATGCTTGTAATCCCAGCACTCTGGGAGTCCGAGGCAGGTGAATCACTTGAGCTCACAAGTTCAAGACCAGCCTGAGCAAGAGTGAGACCCCCAGTCTAAAATATAGCCAGGTCTGTAATCCTAGCTCTCTGGGAGGCAATGCAGGTGGTTGGCCTGAGCTCACAGGTTCGAGACCAGCCTGAGCAAGTGTGCAACTCCCATCTCTAAAAGGAAAAAAAAAAAAATAGCTGGGCATTGTGGCTGGAGCCTGTAGTCCCAGCTACTTAGGAAGCTGAGGCAAGAGAATCACTTGAGCCCAAGACTTTGAGATTGCTGTGAGCTATGACACCATACCACTCTACTGGGGGCAAGAAAGTGAGACTGTGAAAAAAAAAAAAAAAGAATGGGTACAATAGAAAACGTCTGACAGAGGAACTTTTAAAGAAGCTAGGAGAAAAGATATCTGGGAGATAAGACCTTTTCTTGGGGGAAAATTCCATGTTATTGATGAAATAAAATTTAATATAAAGTATTTTAAATATTCTTTAAAAGGAATTTTAAAATTAAAAATACTAGAATTGCTCTCCTAGCCTTCAGGAAAAAATGAGAAAGAGACTGAAATTATTTCAGAAAAGACAAGAGGCATGGCAGATAGGCGGGGGAACACAGTATGAAATTCATAAGGAGAAAACAGAGCAGATCAAAGGCAAATAATAACTGAAAAGAAAAAGAAACATTTTACTAAATGGAAGTTTTAGAGTTTATTTTTTTTTCATAAAGGTTTCATCACCAGGTAAGAGTTGTGGCAAGAGACATAACCTATGTAGATCTGAGAATAAGTTTTGAATTTCACATGTAGCAGGATATTTCTATTGACTTTTCCACAGAAGAAAACAGATCACCTAACAAAGAATGATTATCTGATTGCCCTTGGCCCTCTGCTCTGCAGCCCTATGTGTAGAAGTCGCTAGAACAATGGTTACAGAGTTCTGAGGGAAATGGATTGTGAGTCCAGAATTCTACACACAGCCTACCATTGCACAGGTATGAGAGTTAAAAGGCACTTCCTTTCACGTGAAACCAAGAAGGCACACACCTCTATAATTCCTTTCGGAAAAACAAGATTGATTCAGGATGTTCTTCCCAAAACAGTAAAAATAAATAGGCAGAGGAATGATAGAGACATGATATATAAGATGTAAGGGAGAACAATGAACTGAATAAGACTCCTCAAGTCTAATTCTTGATACTGATTTTGTGAAGATTCCATTACCTATACAAAGTAGAAAAAAATGGTTTTAAAAATGACCTCAAACTTTCAGAGAAAGGGTAATTTCTTTGTTGTTTGTGGTTTTCAGAGGATATAAAAATATGGAGACCTTACTATGTCATTTTATCCCAACAGTTAGGACCTTGTTGGCAGTAATTTTTATGTTTTCTTTATTTTTCTACCCTCCATAGCAATTACAAGCTTGGTACACCCTTAATACAAAATGAATATTTGTCAAGTATTGAATGAGTATTCTGACACCAAAACCTAACAGACTATGCAAAAAAGTTATTGATTTAAGTGGAAAAAAGTTATTGAATATTAGCTGATGAAACCCAGTGTGCATTAAGTGAATAATATGCATTACCAAGTAGCACTTTCTTGGGAATAACAACATGGTAACATGGTACAACATTATAAGAAGTCTTATTGTTAATGGTTTTATAATGTGGAATTTCAAACCTATACAAAAATAGAAAGAACAGAATAATGAACCTTAGGTGTCCTTTCCCTAGATTCAATGATCACGTCATGATATATTTTGTCCAGCCATACGCCTAGTTATTTCTCCCACTTCAGAATTATTTTGGGGTATTTCTTTTTTTTCTTTTTTTTTTTGACACAGAGGCTCACTATGTTGCCTGGTAGAGAGCTGTGCTGTCACAGCTCACAGCATTTTCCAACTCTTGGGCTTAAGTGATTCTTTGTCTCAGCCTCCCAAGCTGCTGGGACTACAGGTACCTGCCACAATGCCCAGCTATTTTTTTTTTTTTTGTAGTCGTCATTGTTGTTTGGCAGGCCCTGGCTGGCTTCAAACCTACCACCCTAAGATTACAGGTGTGAGCCACTACACCCAGCCCAGAATGATTTTGAAGCAAGTCCTACACCATGCTAGCTTTGCATTCTTAAATAGTTTAGTGTGTATCTTTAATAAATAATAGACACTCTTTTGTTGAAACATAATTAAGTTACCAATATCACAGTTTTAAAAATTGTTATTCACTAACATCACCACCTATTCAGTCACTATTCAAATTTACCCTAATGTCTTTTTAAAGGTTTTTATTTTCTTTATTTTTTTTAAGGTTTTTCTTTTCTTCAGTGTTTTGTTTTTATTTATTTATTTTTGAGACAGAGTCTCACTATGTTGCCCTGGGTAGAATGCTGTGGCATCACAGCTCACAGCAACCTCAAACTCTTGGTTTAAGCGATTCTCTTGCCTCAGCCTTCCAGGTAGCTGTTACTACAGGCACCCATCACAACCCCCGGCTATTTTTTTGTTGCAGTTGCCATTGTTGTTTAGCTGGCCCAGGCTGGGTTCAAACCCACCAGCCTCGATGTATGTGGCTGGCACCGTAACCACTGTGCTAAGCCCACCGAGCCTTTCAATGTTTTATGTTAATAAAAATCTTTAAAAGGTCCATATATTAGAGTTAGTATAAAAAATATTAATCTTGCCAGGTGTGGTGGCTCATGCCTGTAATCCTAGCTCTTTGGGAGGCAGATGTGGGGTGGATCACCTGAGCTCAGGAGCTGAGACTGGTCTGAGCTAGAGCGAGACACCATCTCTAAATAGCCTGGCGTTGGGGCACGTGCCTGTACTCAGGAGGCTGAGGCAAGAGAATTGCTTGAGCCCAAGAGTTAGAGGTTGCTGTGAGCTATGATGACATAGCTATGACTCTCTGACTCTACCAGGAGCCACAAACTGAGACGCTGTCTCAAACAAATAAATCTTTTTTCATCTCCAGTTTTCCCCTTCATCTCCTGTTTCCTTACTCTCTCTCTCTTTTTCTCTGTGGGTGTGTATGTAGAAAACTGAGTTGTTTGTGTTGGAGAATTTCCCACAGTCTGTATTTACTGATGGCTTCCCTGTAATGTACATCCCTGCATTTTCTGTAGATTGTCAGTTAGCTCTGAAACTCAAGGATGTTTTCTTTTTGGTCTAAGTCCTTTTCACATGAATAGTCTCTGATGGCTTCCTTGCTTTCTGGATGAGAAGATGATCCTGAGTCATCTTTCCTCTTTCCTGCTCCAGACTAGGAACCAATCATTTCTCCAATGAGTTCTGATTCCTTATTGGAAAACGATGTTTAGATACCACGATTTGAGTGCTAAAGGTGCTCGTTGCTCCTGGGTTTATCATTGTTTCAAGTTATTTTCATGAAAAGAGATAGAAAATACAGTTTTTCCTGTTTTTTTAAGATAAACTATGTCATGAATATAAACTATACCATGAATTCAGATTCAGATCTGTAGTTTCCATGTAACCAAAATGCTCTCCTCTCTGGAACCCCTTCTCCACATAAAAAAACTTTGCTACTGACTGACACCAGGGTAATTGTTCATTTGCTTTTCTCTCCAAATATTTGCATAGTAACTTTGAAATAACAATACCAACACTATCTTCATCAACATGAATATGGAAAAGGTTAAAATTCTGGATAATTTTTCTTCTTATTCTTGTTTTTGCATTGTTTTGCTTTCTCTTCTTTTTTTCCTCAGGACAATTCATGCTAGATATGTACAAATTATTGCTTTTTTAAGTTAATTGGAATAATTCTGCTCTTATAGTTCTATGTTCTAATTTATTTTTAAAGTTTGCTTTCTTTCGTCTTCTAATTAGGAAAGTACATGGTTCCAAAGTCAACTCTAAAGGACAAGGTATGTTCAATGAAACTTAACTTTTATCCTTATCGCTTTTATCCTGCTACCTTCCTCATTCATAGATAGACATTTTTCAAATTTAGTGGTTTATTCTTTGATTTTAAAAAATCTAATATATAGGTATATTCATATTTTCCCACATAAAAAAAGGAGCATGCAATTCACATGTTCTCCATATTGCCTTTTCTGCTCAATGTTTCCTAGTGATCACTCCATGGTTTTACATAGAGACAGAAAAAAAAATCACATTTAAGGAGGTTGGGGGGATGCAATTACTACAGCTGTATTAATTGCTAATTCACTTTCTCTGCCTTAACATTTTTTACTTCAGGAGACTAACTTTGTCCATTTCTATTATTAACAAATTGTGAATTTGTCCAAGATTTTCTGGGATGCAATAGTGGACTAATTACATAGGAGTTAAGTGTGGGTGCTGATCCCAGCACTTCCTCAAATGGGCTGCCTTGTTCCAAGCCATGTCCCTTTCTCCCTGATTCATGGTTTCCATATCTGTACAATGACCTCAGGTTATTCCCAGATCTGACATTATCTTATTCTCATAGATCAATGTCCCCATCAACTGTGAGAGAATCCCCAAGCAGAACTGGGGGGCAAAAGGAGATTGAGCCAAGCAATGCCTTGTAGTAAGTAAACCATAGCACAGACCACTCCTTCCTCCCCAGAACTCTGGAGGGACACTCTCATTTACACCCTACATACTGTCCAGTAAGCCTGAGGTATATTTGTGCCAGCACTGTGGCCACCATGTCACTCCCTTGGTACAGACAATAGTGGCTTCTAGTAGCCTCATTCTTTATGAAAAAGTTAAAAATGTCACTTCTGTCATCCAAAATGCTCATCCTTAAGCCCTCAGGAAACCCATACTCCCCAATGGAGACTTCAACATCTTCCACAGTCTTCGCAGGCTACTACATTCCTTCTTACCTCCTATCCCCTAACTCTACTGCCCAAGCCACCATTATCTACATCAGTAACCAACTCTACATTTTCAAATGCCTTGCCTTTGAGCTCTTTTCTGACCCTGGAATGCCCACTTTTCTACTTATTACCAGAGAAAATTCTACTTATTCTTTGGGGGTCAGCTGATAGATCACTTCCTCTGAGAAGACTTACTTGACTCTAGGTAAGGGCTAATTTCCCTCTCTTTGCCTGCCTTTAGCATACTGCTTCTAACACAGATGTGGCACTGGACTTACATGGCTTTATTTGTGTTGTGGATACAGCAGTCTCCTCTAAACCAGGAGCTTATTAAGCACAGGACACATGTCTGGTTTATATCTACTCATCACCTCAGTTGGATCTATATATTATAAATGGCTATTTTAATGAAAGGAATATGTCCTAGAAATCCCAATTCTTGTTACATATGCAAGAGACATAAGGGTGATATTTACCAAAAGACACTTAAAAGAATGTTTTTATATATATGGCTTTATTCATAATAGCAAGGAACTGGAAATAACCTCAAAGTCTATCAACAGTGGCATGAATACATAAATTGATATATTTATTTAATAGGATATTGCACTACAATTAAAAAAAGAACTATTAATACATGCAAAATGTTATGTTGCATAAAATGATATATGCAAAAGGTTATATGCTGTATAATATCATTTATATAAAGTTAAATAAAAAGGAAAAGTAATAGATTTTAACAGAAGTCAGAATAGTGTTCTGCTCTGGGAGAGAAGGAAGAAAGGGGAATATAATTAAGGAGAGAAATCAGGGCTTTCTAAAGTACTGGAACATTCTAATGGTAATCTGCCTCAATGTACACGGCATGTGTTTTATTACTTTTCCTTAAATGGTACAGATATGCTTTCCACATTCCTTTGTAAGCACAATGTATCTCACAAAAAAAAAATATTCACTATTCACTCTTATGCATAATGCCTTCTGACTATGAATGTGGCATGTATTTGATTCTAAGAATTTTAGAAACCAAAGTACAAGGCGGGTTTCATTTATGAAAGAAGCGGGAGGGATTGCCCCAGTCTTTCATTTGTCCCTGACACTGGGCAGGCTTTTGTTGTATACCAAGGACATTTGTGGAGTAAGAGCTCAACACAGGTGCCAGCCACCACCTCCATATTAGAATTAATTGAGAAGAAGAAAACTAGAATGTGGTAAAGAAAATACAGCCCAACAGAAAACAGTGGTCCAAGCTAAAGGTGCTTCTGGCTGCTGCCTGGGCAGTCACAGCTCTTTCACTCTGGGTTCTTAGAATTGGAAGTTACTGGATCCCAGAGGCAAACTGGCCAAGGTCTCACAAATGCACAGGTACGGGATGCTCATGTACACACACAGGAAAAGACTCACACATGCACAATAGGACGCTGCTTCTAGCTGGTTCATTCCACCACTACTAGACACAAATGGAAAAAAGTATGATGAGAGTGGGGAGTAGCAGCCTGTAGTGGTTACAGCACTGGTCTGTACACCAGGGGTGGTGGGTTCGAACCCAGCCTGGGCCTGCTAAACAAACAAACAAACAAAAACAGGACACGCTTCTGTGATCAACTAGCCTTTCTCAAGTCTACAGCTGCTATGCCTATGAAACTCTCTGGTAGGAGCCATGACCAGATTCATATATGACCTTAGTTCAGCCCTCTAAAGGCCTCACCCATGATAGGAGCATAGAATCTATTTGATAAGATACAAACAAGAGGGAATTTCTAGGTCTCTGGCTTCTATCAAACCCTGAGATCCTGAATTTGGAAATAGCCGAGGGTGCTAAGCTACAGGGTTTGTCTTGTTCTATGGGTTTCACATTCTCCCAGCTCTATCACAGGCTCAAGTGAGAATTCTCATTAATTGGGGGTTTGTGTTAATTTGGGCGAGGCCAGGATAATACTTTAGCTATAATGCTTTCCAACAACTGAGCAGAATGGGTAGAAAGAGAAGGAAGGAGAAAAGATAGCATTTCTGGAAGGACTTCAGAATATCCATTTCCAGATATATAAAAACATTTCAGGGAGCACCTGTGGCTGAAAGGAGTAGGGCACTGGCCCCATATGCCGGAGGTGGTGGGTTCAAACCCAGCCCTGGCCCAAAAAACCCTGCAAAACAAACAAACAATAACAACAAAACGTTTCTTAAATCCATCATGGGTGAATAGGTTACCAACACAGTGGAATTAACCTGGGTGAGAAGTCAGAAAAAACATTGCTCCAGGCATTTGGAGGGCCAAACCCTCTCAGGCTGGGATTCTCCATTTTCTTTTGGGTGAGACTCCACCCCACCATTACCTAGGCAGACCAAGTCCAAACTGTCAGGGACTGAACCTGTGGTTCCAGGAGATAAGGGAAGCTCCCCATTCTCACTTCCTCACATTTAGCCTTCCCTGTCCTTCAAGTCATTCCCTGAAAAGCCTACCTGATCCCATTCACCACTCCAGGCATTATATCTGATCTTTTGGGTCACCGACTCTTGCCCCAAGCACCTAGGTGCTCCACACACTCTGGTGGTGGTAGGGCCATCTCAGTCTCCTACAAACACTGCCATAGCTTCACACACTGAGTCCTCCAGAAGAGTTGACTGAACAGATGAATGTATGAAAACTCCTGAGTTCTGTGAAGATTGTGAGAGAGAACTGGGGGACGGGGATGATTTAGTATCCAAAAATGACTGGGCAAGAGTACACACAGACCTAGACCTGTTCATTCCACCACCACTAGACACAAATAGAAAAGAGTATGATGAGAGTGAAGAGTCTCACATTTCTGACCATACTTTAATAAAATAGATTGGTCAATACATAGTAAATTTGAAATAAATGTGTGATGCCTGTCTTGAATGTTATTAGAAAAATTAAATACAAACAAGTGGGTGGCATTTCAAATCTCTCACTACTGGGTGGCTTGAGGTTGTAAAGAAGATCTAATCACCTACATTTTACTTAGAACCACAGACAGGCCCATGGTTAGTCAGAGAAGGTCTCTAATCATTCAGCAGGACAGGGTTTCCTCATTAGCTGATTGCACACATAAGGAGTTGGAGAATGCTGAAGTTCTTTGTATTCATCCTGCTGATGTACTCCTAGTGATGCTGCTAGAAAATGGAGTTCTTATCCTGGTGACCATCCTTGACTCACACCTGCACACACCCAGATACTTCTTTCTAGGGAACCTCTCTTTCCTGAACACTTGCTACACAACCTCCTTTGTCCCCCTCATCCTTGACAGCTTCATAATTCTCAGGAATATCATCCCTTACTCAGTCTGTGCTATACAAATGCTCCCTCCTTTGCAATGGAAAGACAGAGTGTTTGATCCTGGGCACGATGGCATTTGATTGATTGCTACATGGCCATCTGCAACTCCCTTAGAGACCCTGAAGTCATGATCAAAGCAGCTTATGTGTCCATGGCTACTGGCTCTTGAGAGGATTGAATCATGACCTATTGATTTGTGGAGACAATGTCATCAACCACTTCACTGGTGAGATTCTGGCTGTCCTGCATTTGGCCTGTGCAGACATCTCCAGAAATTTGATCATTATGGCAGTTGTCAATGTGATATGCCAGGGCATCAATTCTGTTTATCTCTTATGTGTTCATCATCACCACCATCCCGAGGATTAGTTGAGGGGAGGAAAAAGGCCTTCTTCAGTTGCTCTGCCCACCTGAAAGTTGTGGTCATCTTCTTTGGGACCATTTTTTTTGTGTATTAAAAGCCTAAGGATCCACTGAAGATAGACAAACAAGATGCTGCAGATAAACTCATCTCCTTCTTCTATGAAGTAGTGACCTCCATGCTCAACTCCATCATCTACAGCCTAAGGAACAAAGATATGATCACCACTATCTATTATTCCATCAAAAATTACTCATCATTAGCTGTGCACAGTGGTACACACCTGTAGTCTCAGCTAGTTGGAAGGCTGAGGCAGGAGGATGACTTGAGCCCAGAAATTTGAGACAAGCTTGGGCAACATAGTAAGACCTCATATCTAAATAAGTAAATAAACATAAAAATAAAACTACTCATCATACCAAAACCCAGGAATATCTCAAGTTGAATGATAAAGGACAATTAATAGATGCAAATGCTTAGAATTATCTCAAAAGGATTTTTTTTTTTGAGACAGAGTCTCACTATGCCCCCCTCGGTGAAGTGCCATGGCATCACAGCTCACAGCAACCTCAAATTCTTTGGGCTTAAGCAATTCTCTTGACTCAGCCTCCCAAGTAGCTGGGACTACAGGTGCCTGCCACAATGCCTGGCTATTTTTTTTATTGTAGTTGTCATTGTTGTTTAGCTGGCCTGGGCTGGGTTCAAACTCACCAGCCTTGGTGTATATGGCTGATCTATAACCACTGTGCTACAGGTGCCGAGCTTCTGAAAAGGATTTTTTTTTTTTTAAGACAGAATTTCACTTTGTTGCCTTCAGTGGACAGCCATGGCATCACAGCTCACAGTAACCTCAACTCCCAGTCTCAGGAGATTCTCTTGCCTCAACCTCCCAAATAGCTAGGACTATAGGCGCCCACTAGAACACCTGGCTATTTTTTGTTGCAGTTTGACCAGGGCCAGGTTTGGACCTGCCACCCTCAGTATATGGGGCCAGTGCCCTACCCACAGAGCCACAGGCGTTGCCCTGAAAAGGATTTTTTTTTTTTGCAGTTTTTTTTTTTTTTTTTTTTTTTTTTGGCCAGGGCTGGGTTTGAACCCATCACCTCCAGCATATGGGGCCAGCACCCTACTCCTTGAGCCATAGGCACAGCCCTGAAAAAGATTTTTAAATCAGCATAATAAGAACACAAGCATGTTTGAAACAAATAAAAAAAGAAAGTCTCAGAGAATAAATGAAAATCATGAAGAAAAAAATGAAGATTTTAGAACTGAAAAAATGCAATGACTTATTTTTAAAACTCAGTTAATGGACTCAACAACAGAAATGAGAGGAGAGATGAAGGGATCAGTGAACTTAAAGACAAAACTTTGGAAATTACATCAATTCCAACAACAGTGAGAAAATCAACTGAAAAAAAAAAGAAAAGAGTCAGGGAACCTACAGGATTTGACAAAATATATAAACTCAACACATACTGCTGCCAGCAACCCCATCCCTCCACCTGCAGAGCTTCTGTGCACTATACATGTCTCCCAGAAACTGAGTATAAGACTGACTGGTACCTACTGTGTGACAACACCCTCTCTACAACTTGTGCAGATGTTGTGCCCAGCATATGCCCCCCTACAACCTGAAAACTGGCCCATCTGGCAGCCTTTGCCTAGAGCAAAGCCATACCACTGCCCTCACAACACCTATAGAATAGTCCACAAGGCAATTTCAGATACCACTGACATTGATTACAGCCAAAGAAATCACATGGAGACTACACTACTGCATTCACCCAGAACCAAATCAAAGCATCCTAGCCAACCGACACTATAGGACACATCTACAGGAAAAATCTTTCTCTATGGAAGCTAATCTATAAAATTGGAACAGATGACTGTTTCACCAGATGCACAGATATCAATACTGGGCCAAGAGAAACATGAAAAAAATAAGGAATATGGCACTTCCAAGGGAACACAATAATTCTCCTATAACAAAACTCAAAGAAAAGGAAATCTAAAAAGTGCCTGAAAAGGATGTCAAAATAATGACCCTAAAGAAACTCAGTGATATACAATAGAATATAAATAGATCAAGAAAATCGGAGATTCACGATCACAATAAGAAGTTCAACAAAAAGATTGAGATCATAAAAGAGAACCAAACAGAAAACTTGAAACTGAAGAATTCAGTGAATATGATAACAGTACAATCAAGAACTTCACCAACATAAAAAGAATTTCTGACCTTGAAGACAGGTTGAAATAATGCAGTCAGACATAAAAGGAAAAAAAGGGAGAGGAATTTAGAAGGATAAAGAAAACCTACACAACTTATGTGATACCATTAACTGAATAAATATTCACATATAAATTTCAGAAGGAGAACAGATGGGAAAGGAATAGAAAACTTATTCAGTGAAATAATAGCTGAAAACATCCAGAACCAGGACATTCAAATATCCTCAAATAGACTGAACCTAAAAAGATCCTCTTCAGGCTCATTGTAGTCAAATTGTCAAAAGTCAAAGATAAGCAGAAAATTTAAAAAATAGTGAGACAAAAGCACCAGATCACATAAAAGGGAGTCCTCACTTAGACTAAAAGCAGATTTCTCAGCAGAAGTCTTATGGGCCAGGAGAGAATGAGATAAATATAATCAGCATGCTGACTCGGTGCCCGTGGCTCAAGTGGCTAAGGCACCAGCCATGTACACCCAAGGTGGTGGGTTAGAATCCAGCCTGGGCCCGCCAAACAACAATGATGGCTGCAACCAAAAAATAGCCAGGCATTGTGGCGGGCACCTGTGGTCCCAGCTGCTTTAGCGGCTGAGGCAGGAGACTCACTTGAGCCCAGGAGTTAGAGGTTGCTGTGAGCTGTAGACAGCCTAAGGCTCTGTCTCAAAAAAAAAAAAATATATATATATATATATATAAAATCAGTGTGCTAAAACAAAAAAAACTACCAACCAAGAGTACTATGCTTAGCAAAACCATCCTTTAGAAATGAAGGAGAAATAAAGTCTTTCTAAGACAAGCAGCCGAAACATATCCTACTTAATGAAGTATCTCAAGACTGAAGGAAAAAGTATCCAATGTACTCAGTACTATTATGAAACCAATTTACAATCACTCACACTTTCATATGAAGAATAGATCACAACTATAGCCCAGGATGAAGAAGAGACGGGAATGGGAGGGCAGGGAGGAGGTCAGATGGAGAGAGGGTAAATGGTGGGATCACATCTATGGTGCAAGGGTACATGTCGGATCCATTAAGTATAGAGTATAAAGGTCTTAACACAATACTTAAGTAAATGAAGTAAGGGATATATTAACCAGTATGATGTAAGCATTCTAAATTGTATATGAAATCAGCACATTGTACCCCATAAATGCATTACTGTATACATGATCTACCTCTTTATGATTTAATAAAAAAAAAACTGGAGCAATTCATCACCACTACACCAGCCTTATGAGAAATGCTTAGAAGCAAAAGGACAATAACTGCTATCATGAAAACATGCAATAATGTTGATTTGCTGGTAAAGAAGACACAAAAGTGAGAAAAAAAGGAATCAAGCCATGTTAACTACCAAAAACCACCAAACCACAAAGCCAAACAATGAAAGAAGAAAGAAACAAAGGATATATAAAACAATCAGAAAACAAGGAAATGACAGAAGTACATCCTCAGCCATCACTAATAACCTTGAATATAAATGGATTAAATTTTCCTTTAAAAGACATAGACTGGCTGAGTGGATTAAAAAATTAGACTTAACTGTATGCTGCCTATAAGAAATTCACTTCGCCTATAAAGATACACATAGACTGCAAGTAAAGAATTGGAAAAAGTTGTTCCACACAAATGGAAACCAAAATTAACTGAATAGCTATACTTCTATCAGATAAAATAGACTTTAAATCAAAACAATAAAAAAAGATAAAGAAGGTCACTATATAATGATAAAAGGATCAATTCAGCAAGGATATAATATTTGTAAAACTAATTCAATGTCTTTTTAAAATTGAGGTGAAATATACATTTATAGGGTGGCACCTGTGGCTCAAAAGGGTAGGGCGCTGGTCCCCTATGCCAGAGGTGGCGGGATCAAACCCAGCCCTGGCCAAAAAAAAAAAAACATATATATACATTTATAACTTATGGCAGTTGTCCATTTTTATCGTTTTTAAGTATATGGCTCAATTGTGATACATATCTTTATGTTCTTCCCCATCCCCTTCTTCCCCTCCTCACCTTTCCTGGCTTCTGGTAACCACTATTCTACTCTCTACATTCTGAGGTCCATTTTTTTTAGCCATACCCATATTATTCAGCCATAAAAAAAAGAGTGAGATCTTGGCAATTGCAATAGTATGGATGGGACTGGAGGCCATTTGTTAAGTGAAATAAACCAAGCGCAGGAAGGCAAATATTCTTGTCCACACTCATATGTGGGAACTAAAAAGATAGATTTCAGGGTCTTTTCATGATCAATATTTTTAGCCAAAGGGGAACATTCCTCACAGAATATCCCTCCAGAATGTTATTTTTTAAAAGCCACAGCAAATATATTAAATAATGAAAATAGTGAAAGCATTTTCTGTGAGATGGCAACAAGGTAAGGATGTTTGTTACACCTTCCATTCAGCATTGAACTGGAGGAACTAGCCAATGTAGCAAGGCAAGAAAAAAATGACAAAAATGACAGCTATCACTAATAACCTTGAATATAAATGGATTAAATTTTCCTTTAAAAGACATAGACTGGCTGAGTGGAGTCTAAAATTTTGGAAACAAGGAAAAAACTGTCATTATTCCCAGATGGTATTAATGCTACTATGGAGAAAATCTAAAATAATTTACAAATATAAGAATTAAACAGAGTTTAGGAAAGTGATTAGTCATTAAATCAATATGCAAAAAAAAATCTATTGTATTTTTACATTTAAGCAAGAGATTATGAAATTTTTGTTAAAGATCCAAAAACTGTAAAGTAACTAGGAGTTAAATCTGCAAAGAGCTCCAAGATCTTTAGGCATAATATCATAAATTATAAATTTTTGGATGATATTAAAATAGAGAACTATTTACTGCTCATGGGTTGGAAAACCCAATGTTATAAAATTGTTAGTCATTTTCAAATTGATGCAGAGAGTCAATGTAATCTCAATTTTTAAATCATAGAAAAAATTAACACAGAATTTAAGAACCTGGTTGTATAGTTTATACAGAAGGGGCTAGGCGCCTGTAGTGCAATGGTTTGAGCACCAGCCCCGTTGACCAGGGCTGGCAGGTTCAAACCGGGCCCGGGTCTGCTAAATAAAAACAAACAAACAAACAAAATTGAACAAGTGAAAACAATAGAAGAACAAAAGGACCCAAACAGCCATGGCACATTTGAAGAGATATTGGGAGAGGTGAAGAGATTTACCCTGTAAGAAATCAAAACCAACCATAGAACAATATTAATTAAGGTGGTATAGTGATGACTCAGAAATAGACCAATAAACCAGTAGAAAGGATTAGAGATACAATTCACAGACTTATTCATGTTGGGAGACTTCTTACACAAGAGATGATATTGCAGATCAGTACAGAAATGATGAGTTGTAAATAGGAAAAGTAGGAAGATGATTATGTTCCAGGAGAAGTGTATAAAATACTTATAGCATGGGTGGCGCCTGTGGCTCAATGGAGTAGGACAACGGCCCCATATGCCAGGGGTAGTGGGTTCAAACCCAGCCCTGGCCAAAAAAAAAATACTTATAGCAGCATTCACTTAGAAGCAACCCAATTATTCATCAAAGTAGAATGTATAAATAAGCTGGGCTTACCTATGGGAGGGAAAGGAGAGTAGTGGGGTCATGAAGGGATACCCAGGAAGCCTCAAAAGTACTGGAAATGTTCTATCTCTTACGTAATGTTATGAGTCCCTAAATTAAAAATGTGTTTCATATACTCTTACATTAATGTGCACATGCATGTGTTATACTTCACATTTTAAATTATTTTAAACAGCAAAAGTGTTGACTACTAACTTTTAAATACCACAATGCAATATAAAGTCTTACCTAACAGATTGGCAAAGACTAAAAAAATCTCAAAAATGAACATATGTTGGCAGAGTGTGGAAAAATAGACACTCTCATTCACCGATAAATGTATAAATTGGCATATCTATCGAAACTACAAATGAGCATAAAACAGATACATTTTAACAACATATGTTAAATTATGAATATGAAAAGGTAGTTATCACTGAATAGCAATCAACTTGGTATGAAAGGGTAATTAACACTGAATAGCAATCAACTTGGAAATGCTAAATGACACTCAGTAGCAGACTGGCTAATTATAGGAGGATATACCCTTACTATGGAGTATACGCAGCCTTTTAAAAACATGAGGCAGGGCTAGGCACAGTGGCTCACCCCTGTAATCCTAGCACTCTGGGAGGCCAACGTGAGTGGATTGCTTGAGCTCAGGAGTTCGAGACTGGCCTGACCAAGAGCGAGACCCCCTTTCTACTAAAAATAGAAAAAAATAGCTCGGTGTCATGGTGGGCTCCTATAGTCTCAGATACTTATGAGGCTGAGGCAGGAGGATTGCTTGAACCCAAGAGTTTGAGGTTGCTGTGAGCTAGACTGACACCACAGCACTCTAGCCTGGGCAACCGACTGAAACTTTGTTTCACAAACAATAAATAAATAAATAAGCAAGCATGAGGCACCATTATTTTTTTTTCCAGGACAACTCACCAAAGTATATTTTTAAGTGACTAAAGCAAGATATTAGTCTATGTGTATTTGAGTAAATTTGTTTCAAAAATATTTATTAGTGTATCTATAGAATATCTCTGGGGGAAAATAGGCATATAAAAACTTGCTAGTATTGGTTGCCTCCTAGAGAATAACTACACGACTGGAGAGAGAGGCTTTATTTAGTTTTTGATTTTTCTTTTTTTTTTTTTTTTGAGAAAGAGTCTCTCACTTTGTTGCCCCTGGTGGAGTGCTATCGCATCACAGCTCACAGCAACTTCAAACTCTTGGGCTCAAAAGATTCTCTTGTCTCAGCCTCCCAAGTAGCTGGGACTATAGGTGCCCACCACAACACTTGGCTATTTTTAAAGACAAGGTCTCACTCTGGCTCAGGCTGGTCTTGAACTAGTGAACTCAGGCAATCCACCCACCTCGGCCTCCCAGAGTGCTAGGATTACAGGCATGAGCCACCACTTTAAAAATAAAGCGAGAGGCTTTATTTTTAATATATACACTTCTGTATCTTTCAGTTTAGTTCCAAGCACAAGTAATACCTACCGATAGAATGACAATAATCTTAGTGGTGGCGATGCTAATCACAACAAATGATAGTAAAGAGGATCAAGTGTCCCAACTCTGCCACTCACTGGGTCATTGTTAATTGTTTACCTTAAAAGTCTGTTCCTTCGGACAAAAATATAATGGGATAATAATATAAATCTCCCTCGATAGACTGGAAGAGGGACTCAACACCCACGTGTTGCTGGATTTTACTGAACTCAGATAGCCTACAAAAAGTTGTCACAGTGGTGCTCAGCATGTGGGACAGCTTGGTCCCTGGAATAGTGCTACTAGTGCTGCTGCTGCTGCTACTGTTGCTGCAAGACATATGTCCACTCTCCCATTCTAGATCTCCAGGACATCAAGTTGGGGACAAGGTGCTCTTCTCTGAAGCACACACTGCCTTTGCTTCTCTGAGAACTCAAGCCAAGCTCTGGAAGAAGCCAGGACTTCTGAGGACTCCTTTCCATCTCCAGAAGGCCATGGTCTTGTCCCTGCCTCTAACCGGAAGGGAGGTGTGGCCCCAGGAGCCCCCAGAGATGCATAGGGCCTGTGCCCCATGCACACGTGACATTCCGAACTTTAAATTGCTTATGGGATTAGCAGGGCCCCTGCTGGAATAATGAGGGAGTCAGGGCCTCAGTGGAGTCCACAGTGCTGCCTGGGGACTCTGGCTGCTGGGGAAAATTCACCCTCAGGACGTCCAGGACCCAGATCAGGATGCCAGGTCCTCTACATGAAGCGCCTGTGGCTGAGACAGCAGCACTCACCTGGCACAGCTGGGAGGAAGAAAGAAAGAAAGACATCCCCCACAGCCTAGCCTTCCCACAAGATTTAGGAGGAAAAAGAAGAAAAACAGTCTCTAAGGTAAAGAAACAGGCAGGGGAGTGTCGGGCTATGTCTGTCTGGCCAGAGACTGATCTGGAGAGTCTCTGAGATCAGGAGACTCAGAGAAGTGGCCACCACGCAGGAAACAGCAACAAGAACTGGGCTGGGCAGGGACAGAGGGGGTGTCCTCCGTGGAGCCTTTCTCTAAGACATGCTTTCCTGCCTAAGCTCCCAGAAACCTCCCAGCTGACCTTGGTCCTAGTGCCAAAGCTGAGAGGAGCCACCAGGCCCTCCTGGATGCCCCATGCCCAAGTCACTGTCCTTGCTGCTCTGTCCTCTCATGAAGCCCAAGAGGGAGGCTGGCAAGGATGCCTTCCCTACTCTGCAGGTGAAGAAGAGAAGCTCAAGGAAAATGGGACAAAAGGGTGAGGTGAGAGGATTCTACTAAGAGAAAATTGGGGAAATGTTGAAGAGGCACCAAGAATTCCCTGCCCCTGTTGATTTTGTGATAATTTTTTCCCAGTCACTTCCTATCCACACATATTTTTTACCTAATCACGATCATGAAATTGTGTACAACTTAGATTTTGCCCTTTACTTTATCATTATGCTGTAAAATATTATCATGTAAAAAACTTTAAACACAACTTTAAGCATTAATTTTCCATGATATGGAATGCCTTTCCGAGAGGAAAGGAAACTGAGGTCAGGCAGTCCCACCGGCTCTGAGAATTCCCAGAATTTCTTGGGCATTTCTCCTTTCCTATTTTCATGCACAAAGGTTGCTGTGATGAATAATTCCAGCTTGACTGAGAGGTACTGGCCATCCTCATTGTTTCTTTAGCATGTTTCCTAGGGGAACATTGCTGAAGTGATAGGTAGGCAAGGTTTTTGGATTTTTTCATTTTTCCAGGCAAATTACTTTCCAGAAAGTCTGCATGAGAGTGTTTGGGGCTCTGTTCTCACCACACTGCCTCCTCTGTCTCAGCTGCCTGCTGGCTTCAGAGACAGATAGGGCTGAGATCATACTCCAAGACAGATTGCTGGGACAACTGAGGCCCCACACCTGCTGGATGCAGCCACTGAAGTATAAGCCTTCCCTCAACTCTGAGCTCGTGCTGGCTCCTCCTGCTTGTCTCCTGCTCTCCCTCCTCCTGCCAGGCTGCAGGTGCCAGAGCTCTTTCTTCACCTCCACCTGGAGTCTCCTTCAAACCTGACACAGCCCTACTTCCTGTTGAAGTTTTCTGAATGAGCAAGCAAGAATTCTGATCTCCCTTAATGCACACACTGGCACATACATACACACACCCCTCACACCCATGGGGTGGGCAGATCTTTACAAAAGCCTGCTTCCTGCCTGGGAGGACAGGACAAGGTGGTCCGCAACAGCTCTCAAGATTTGGGATGTCCTGGGAAGCACTTGCTCAGCCTTCTTGTGCAAGGGGAAACAGGTCAGGCAGTCCCATTGGCTCTGGTCCCAGAGTGCATCATCCTCCCAGCTGTTCAGTTCACTCTGATTGAACAAATGAATTCAGCAGCTTTTATGTAACAGGCACTGAGGCTTCCAGATCTCACGTGTCACTTGTGCCCACACGATGTTATTTGTGGGAAGATAGATGCCTCTTTGTGAGTAGGTTTATCTGGTGGGAGGGGATATGTGGCTTCCCTGACAGAAGTCACTTTCTATGCCCTCTGCAACTGCAGCATCTCCTTGTCACTGTTGAATCTGGTTTGTGGCACTGACTGTACCATTTGCCTTTTCATTTCCTGGAGTAGAGAGAGACCCTGGGAGGAACGGGAGATAGGCTGGGGCAGAGGTGCATGATGGGGCACCCAGTGGGTGAGTGTGCACTGAGCAGACAGGAGCGCCCTCCTGTGCTATAGTGGAGGGCAGGTACATACGATTGCTTAGGAAATGCCACACACACACCACACTGTCTCTGTCACCTTTCTCTCACACACTTGTGTTCTGATTATGTGGCAGGGACTTGATCCCATCCTGAACACCTGGGACTTTTCCCAAGAAAGTGTGATGTGCGGCTTCTACTTTGCTGATGACAGCTGGAACATCATATGGAAAAGGCCAATCAGTCCTCCCCTGTGATGGACTTCATTCTCCTGGGCCTCTCTGCCCACCCAAAGCTGGAGAAAATATTCTTTGCACTCGTCCTGTCGATCTACCTGGCGGTCCTGCTGGGCAATGGGGTCCTCATCCTGGTGACCATCCTGGACTCCCGCCTGCACACGCCCATGTACTTCTTCCTGGGGAACCTCTCCTTCCTGGACATCTGCTACACTACCTCCTCAGTCCCTCTGGTCCTGGATGGCTTCCTCACTCCCAGGAAAACCATCTCCTTCTCAGGCTGTGCTGTGCAGA